>OMPJ01041539.1:21112-33516 GCA_900312935.1 Carapus acus
ATTACGCTGAGGGGGGGCGACGTCACAGACGCCAGGAAATACCGCTCGGCATCTATTTTACGCTCCCTTCAAGGACACGGCTGGAGACAGAGGAAGTCGGCCCCGCTCGCTCGCTCGGCGTCCGGCACAGATTGTTCTGGCAGTTACGACAAAGTGGGAGTGGCGCGACCCTTCCCTCACGCCGGCCTCGCTTTCGGCTGACAACGTGTTTTAAAGGCACAAGGACAGATGAGTTTCGGGTGAGACTTCTGAGGAAAACTAATCTCTGGAATCAGCGCTGGCATTTTAAGTGGAACCGGATGTGCACTCATCACTCCTGGCAGGTCCAAATAAACACTCACTTTTCCCCCCTGTTAGAAACAAACCCTCGAAGTTAAACATTGACAAAAGGTCCCTGCGTTCCTGGACACACACACACACTGACTGGTCACTCTTACTTTCTACTCTCAGTAAAGGAAGAATCTAGCAATGGAGTGCAGTTATCTCATCTCAGGGTAGAGAAAACTGTGGTCAACATGACATAAAACACAAATTCTTAGTATTTCAGAAAACTTTTGCAAAATCAGTTCTATCAATTGGGCTGATGGGTTTGAAAGTTGAATTAAATTTCTGAATGAATTATTGTTAATGCATTAATGACCAACGGCGACTACACATGGTATTCCAATCCAAAAGGTTCTGCTTACTTGGGGTAAAAGCAGTTTATGTGATAAAACTGGCAACTACAACAACGTCTGAACATCATGTTACACAAACCTAAGTCACATCTCATCACTGCAGATTATCGTCTCGTAAATTTTGCAACCAGTAATAAGTCCACCACTGACTAAAAGTTTGAGACGCCATTTAATGCGAAAAGGGTGTGTGAACTCAAACAGTTGGGTATTCGCATTGCATGATTATGACTGATTGTAAATAAACATTAAGTCCGAACATGTCATTTTCATTCATTCATCTGCGGATCAGTTAGATCAGTTATTTAAAAAATGGGATGGACATGATGATAAGATATTAGGGAGACTTTTTCTGGCACTTTCTACGCGGCAGTGATGAGGCGATCACAGCCACATCTCCTGTCCTAATGGATGAATTACATTAACGCTAATGTGGGTAAACAGCCTGCAGGGCACCATGAGGGGAAGCACAGAGAAAAGAATTTCACCACAACGACTTTTTTTTTTTTTTTTTTTTTTTTTTGCTAATCTTAGCGGGACAACGCCCATGTACTTTTTAAAAGTCAATTCTCCGGCACAAGATGAACGGTGATCTTCATGTTTCACCTCGAAACGCCGGCGTTGAGGGTTTTCAGTACATTTAGAGCGCATCCTTCTGCGCCCGAGTAACATTAATTTCTAATTTTATCCAGGCGCCGCTACATTATTTATTTATTTCTGTGCAAATATCCGTCCTCCTCCAACTCCGCCTCTTTCGGCTCCACCTTGTGAACCTGGGTGGCGCAGCATCAAAATGGAGGCCAGGTGACGGAGGAGAGGAGAAAACGGCAATAAAAAGACAGGTTTACGGCAACCTAAACACAAATAAACGATTGCGTCCATACACCACCTTGTGCCTACCTTGTTCTTTACTTCGGCGGATAATCCATAGGCGGGTCCTCTGTTGAAGCTAGACATTGTTTAAAGAGTTGGGCAGGGGCGCTCACTTGTGGTATTGGCACGTTTGGAGAAGTTGTGTGAATGTGAAAGTGCGCCTTAAACTCTGCTAGACTTTCCCTACCAATGAGAGCTGAGGGAGCATAAATACTGCCCCTACAACCGCCGCAGCCAATCACAACGCTGCTTACGAAGAGTAGCGGCTTTAGACAAGAGAGTTCACTGCCTCTGTAGCAACGTCCTGACCGGTAACGGGTCAGACTCGCGAGTAGGAAGTCATGTAGGTTTGTGTTTTATTTTTTCAAATTAACTTTCAACTTTGTATCGCATTTTTGTTCTCGGGTTAAGGCACCATCCCTGTGCATGAACATTCTTGCATAAAGAAATACATGGGAATATTATGCAAGGGTGACTGTGTAAACTTCTGGGAACACAATTTCTGAAACAAGCGTAACGTGTTATCATTGCGTTCTCGTTTTTGGTGATTCCCTGAGATGCAAGCCCGACAGCCTGAATGTACTGAAGAGGCAGACCAACTCAGACCCGTCGCCTCTGCAGTGAAAGTGGATGTCACCGAACAAGCAAAAGCGTGAATTGGCCTACTCTTGCTTTTACACACTCTCTGCGGGTTCCCGTCGTTAATGGCGCGCATGCTCCGCCTGTTTTCCTCTCCTTTCGGGTCGCGAATGATATCAAAAAGTCCTTATATGGAAGGAAACTTCCCAAATTCCTCAATGGTGGGAGTGATCAGCGGTCCCACCCCGCATGCCAGACACGCAGCCAGCTCTGACTATCCTCGCATTGACTTCAGTCACGGTAGAGGAAAAGAAAGGGGGTGAAAAAAACACTGCGAGGGAGCTAAAAAATGTGCGATGGGCTACTGGGATGACGTAATGTCAAGACAATTGTGGCAGCACCTCCATGTGATTTCTGCTTCACGAATGTGCCTATTCCGCACAATGACATAAGATCGACACTTGAAGCTCAGATACCTATCTAAATTTGTATCTATCTAAACCTATTAATAAGAAAACAGACGTGGAGGACTGATGAGATCTCCAGGTCATCGTTTTTTTCCCCACAAAGAATATTTCTTTCTTTCTTTCCTTCTTTCCCTCTTTCTTTTGGTTTCTTTCTTTCTTTCTTTCTTTCTTTCTTTCTTTCTCTCCTTATGCTTTTTCCAGAGACTATCTGTAACCATCCTGCTGTGTTTGCCTTTGTGTCATTCGAGACGGCCTTGTTGTTGTCCAAAACTCAGATACCCTGTCTCTACCCTGACCCTGAGCGAATGGGTTGACGCCACATCCCAGCTGGATGTCCCCAAATGAGGACAAAACTACTTCGGGGCAAAATACAGTAAACATGCGCTTAGAGAAAGAGTCACAACAGGGAATACACATGTACAACGGACAAAAGAGTGGTCAAAGGACAAATCAGGACGTACCCTGTTTTATCTCTCAAATTGTTTTACGCATTCGGGCCAAGGACCAGAAAGATGGTGGTCGTACACAGTATAGTAGGTAAGAGTAGGTTATTCTCATGGGTGCCATGCTTGTACACCAATTTGAATAAACTGGAAATGTTGAGATGTTTCTTCATGATGTGCTGTAATGTTATTACTCATTCTTACGCACCCAGCAGACCCTCAGGCATCGTTGATTGTCACCCAACAAATTAGGTGATACCTGATACGTCTCGTCTCCTTATGCCAGGTGCGTCTCATCGTAAATACCTGCGCGTCCTGCTCAGGCTGACGTCGCACAGGTGTGTTGGGGAGTGACTCAGAGTGTGAGGGCAGAGACCAGTATTGATCCAGACGTGCGCAATGAGCTGCTGAGGTCATTCGGATGAGTCAGAACAAAGCAGGGACGCATAGACGTGACTACCAACCCAGACCTCCCCGTTCTGGCTTGGGCCTGTTCTGTGCTCCCTGTTAAGAGTATTTTTTGAGTTGTTGGGAAATGTGTGGGTACACATGTTGTAAAACTCTTGATGTCTAATACTGTGGGCATCAAGGTACACAAACCTAAACAATACTCCAAGTCACTCAAACTTCTGTAAAATCAACAGGTCCAGTTAGAAAGCAACACTGATTGATAATTTTAACGTTATTTTGCTCACAATACATTCAACCAGATAATAAATAAAGATTTCCAACTGAAATATTTCCTTTACTTGGATCTAAGACGTTGTTTTAGCGTGTCACTATGTTTGTGAGCAGTATATATTATGAATTGAAGGTTAAAGCAGTGGCGAGAGCTCGGGGGAAATTGAAAATATTGCTCTTTTGTTCTGTTCAAATTCATTCATTCATCATTAGTCGTCACTGTATTGCAGCCACACTTGCAATGTGTGCCGTCGAGTGCACGTACGCCCCCGTGCGGCCGAAAGGCGCAGGTACAACATCACATTTTTTGTAAGACAGCTGTGTGGCGAGTTTGCTCAACATTTTCAGCATGAAAAACAGCAGAATTAATGCAATTAATTCACAGACCAATATAAGAGATCTGAAGATTTAGATAATTTTATTTTCCAAACAATTGAGGGATGTTAAACACTGAACAAATTAAGATGCCCAAGTCAAAACTCCAGAAAACAGGTTATCAACCAGTTGTAGCACTTTCCTTTATTGCCAGCTTTTTTTGTGCGGTGTCTCATTGTCTGCAACAATTGTCCTTGCCAGACCAGTGTAAAAATAGAACAGAAATCGGTGCATATAACCGGCGTCTCCTTTTGGAATTCTCACGCGTAAAGCCAGCTCCTCCTGCGACAGGCGTGCTTTAATGCGGAAGCAAGACCAGATTGACCATTTTACCAAGGCACATTGGTAGGGATGAGGAAATGACTAAAAATGAACACACAGCTGTGCAGAGGCCGATCCTAACCTATGATACACGACGTGAGAAGTGGCACGACCGAGCGTCATTGCAAAAAGGAAAAATAACTTGAATTTTGTGTCCGATGGAAAAGAAAACTCCAAACACACACGCACGCACAGCTTCCTCTCTTCTGATGCTCATTTTTTTCTTTTTTTTCCTTTTTTACAGAAATCTCACCTCAAAAGATCGTTGTAAATTTTTTCCTAAATTACTCCAAACTGCTGCGAGATTTAAAACAAATATCTTTAAACATGTCTAAATGTATGTACACATAATTGTAACTCATGGGCGCGTCAGTCACGTGTTCACATCGTTGTCGAGTCAAGTGATGAAAACGACCGACAAGTTGTCAACGCACGTACAAAATGAACCAGAGGCTGTTAAGATCATGTACATTCACTAAGGCTTTGTCACCGTTACAATGTGTTGAAAAAAATATCCCAAGGAAGAGAAACAGAAGTTGCAGCATTTTTATTTTCCTTTGTTGCTTTTTGGTAGTCATTTTTGACCGACTTGAATACTTTTAGGCTTGGGCAACAAATGGGCGGGGAGGATTTTTTTCACATTGGTTCAATATAGTTGGTTTTTTACCTGCAGAAACACACACTATCCCCTTAGAAATATCACATTAGGCCTCATTTTAATCGCTTGGTATTGAACTGTACGAGCCGTGTGGATATTTTTTTGCTGCTCTGTGATGTCACACAGGAAGTTCAAGCGTGTGCAATATGGAATGTAGGGTGACCGAAGGCCGCGGGCCAATCTTTGAGAAAAGCCGCGCCAAAACATCACCGTGCCTCTTTTTGCAAGAATAAGGCTGACACCGACAGGATGCAAAAAAGGAAGAAGAAAAAGAAAGAAAGAGAGAAAGAAAGAAAAAAAAGACCATACGTTTTTTTTTTTTATCTGTTCTGATGAACATCTCAAATGGACCGGTCAAAATAAATAGATGCATACATAGGAAATTTCATAATTTACTCTTTTTTTATCTCACATAAAGCTTCTTGTAACTGCCAAATACGCTCCAGTACTCCACACCCTGAGCGCGTTCGGCTCGACCTGTGCTAGATGAATTCTCTCTTATCGAAACGCCTTTCAGGACACACACACACGCTGCCTGGAGAGGACAGCTAAACCCCAGCCTTCCCTCAAACACAGCCCAAGTTTGTAAGTCACTGTTAGGAATTAGAACTTTCTAAGGAGTGGACTGCATCATCCGAAAGCGGCTGAAATCATATTCCTCACATCAGATACTCAGCTGGCACATGATGTTACAGCGTTTCGGGTTCCAAGGGGACAATGCTGTCCACTCCTCTTTGTCTTCTGTTAGTAGCAGCACACCGAAACTAGGGCCTCATCATTCCTGTGGCCTCCAAATTGAAAAATAAAACAGAAAAAGCCCTTTTTCTGACAAACTCAACTTTTCTTTTAATCTTTTCTCCATTACAATTTTATCTCTTTAAATACCCAAAATTTCGACACGATTATCACAGAAAGAGGAAGAGGCGTGGAGGGAGTTTAGCAGGCCTGACTTTCCCCAAACTCACAGTGGACAAAAACAAACAAAATGAAAACAAAATATTCTGTCTCTGTGGCAGAGACATAGAAAGGAGACAGGTAAGGGACGACGACCCACGCCCCCAAACTCCCCCGACCTTCTCAGTCTAGGCAAACATATGGCAGGATGTTCAATCTGTTTTCGTCCCCATGAGGGTCCAATGATATGCAATCTGTCCAGTCATACCAGGCGCCCTTGGTGTCATAACAACCGTTCACGCCGGGCCAGTGCTGCGTGTGTATTCTATTCAAATCCTCCTCGGTCACGTCCCGGCTCACGCCCGGCAGCTCCCCGAGAAAGTTGTCCGTCCGCAGCGTGTGCGTCTCCCTCATCTCCTTGGTGTCCTTCTCTTCCCGTTTCAGGTACTCCGACATGAAAAAGTGTGCGCTCGGGGCCTGGACGCCCGAAGAGGTGAGCACGTTGCTCTGGAGGTTCAAGTAGGACTGGATGATTTCGTTCCTGGACAGCTCCTTCCAGTTTGTCTGTTGGAAAGGGTTGGGGTTGGGGACGGGGTTGAGGTTCGGGGCAGCGGGCGGCTGCACAGTACTTTCAGTCCTCTGTCTAACCTCGGCAGGGTCTGGGGAGGGGGGCTCCTCGGTCTGAGAGGGTTCTTTATGTACCAGGGGCTTGATCTGTCCTGTGACGGGGTCGAACGTGAGCCGGCGCTCTTTTAACCGCACAGGCTTGGTCGTGTCCTCCACTTTCTGGCCATCTAAGTTGACAGAGTAGTCTCTCGGCCTGTACTTCTTTCTCGTTTTTTGTTCCGAGTTGGAAATAATCGACCCTTCCGTGTCTTCGGACAGAGCCGCCGCGCCCTCCGATAGCGGTCTGAGAAGTTCCGAGTTGTGGTGAGAGGGGGAGGCTGAGGCGCATGGTGACGCCGGTGGCGATTCCAGTGTGGCCGCCGTGTCTGGAGGGGCGTAGCGGGAGGGGACCTCTGGAGAGCCGGCCCAGTGCATCGAAGCCCGCAGAGAAGCTGGCGGAAGCTTATCGGAGATGTGAGATGGTTGGGCCGGAGAAGACACGGGCTGGGACGAAGGCAGGGGGGAGTCCCGCCGCGACGGGCTGGGCACGGGCGTTCCTCGGGGGGCGTACGCAGCAGAGCGCTTGGCCACCGCGTCTTGCTTCGCGCTCCTCGGACTGGTGGTGAGGCCGCGGGGGCTTTTGACCTGGTAATACCCCACGCCGCCTCCCCCTTCGTCCATCCTGGCCTGCTGCTGCATCACGGCCACCTTGATCAGAGAGGAAGTGCTCGGCAGTTTGGCCACGCCGGGCGAGCTGGGCCGAGGCTTCACCGCATTAACAGGAATCCTGTTGTGTTTGTCATTGTCAAGGTGCTCGATGCGAGATCGGTCCGGAGACGGGACCACCTCCTGCTCAGGAACGGCGTCGGGACTGCCTGCGATGCCATTGGTGGGTGGAGGGGAGACCGAATTATCATACGAAGACATCTTAGAGATTTTTTCCGGTAAGTGCACTCCACTGTCTCTGAGCTCGCCGCGTCGCTTGCGGCTGCCTGATTTCTCGGCCTTTGGCGAATAGGTGTTGTGTACGTCATTTCTGATCTTTACTTCTGGAACGCCTTTCCCCGGCACCGACATGTCAGGAGGCGAGGCCTCTGTCCGGCAGGGATGAGAACTCCCATTGGTGGACCCCGGGACGCTGGGGGCCACAGGCGGCCCAGGCTCGATGAGTTTTTGCCAATTCCGCAGGAGTTTCTTTGCACGCTTGGCGAGGTCCTCATCCTTGGTTTTCTTCCTGACATCATTGATTAGTTTTCCTAAACGGGTTTCCTAAGTGGGGAATAGGAGACATTAGGACGCATTAACCCTCCAGAAAGTGCATCAGAACTGTGCAGTATTGACTCTGTCCTACCTCAAGTGCCTCTTTGGTGATTGGATACTTCTCAAGACAGGTAATTACTTCCAATACAGCAACCATGTTGCATATCTGCAAAATGCATGCAAAGAGTAAACAAGGAGACAAAGAATTCATTTCCACAATGTTAACTCAATACTTTGTACTATCACAGAAATGTCTCACTCATCACTTATATTTACTAAAACACATGAACTGGATTCTAACAGGAAAAAAAATCTGCTCTGAAATTTCATTAAAACTTGATTTTTTGTTCAAATCCCCACCGCATGGCTTCTCGTACTGGAGGGGATCATCTCCACACAATCTGTGAAACACCTGAAAGTTTGTAGTTTTTATTTTCTTTTTCTTTTATTCTTTTAAACTGTGTTACTACAGTCAGACAGGAAGTGTCCTTGGCTCAAATGTTGATGATCTTTCAACCGCCAGTTCCATTACAGATTATCAAGGTACAGCAAAGAATATTCACCAGTGTCCCCAACCTTAACAGCCCCCAACTATACACACTCGCAAATACATATGGCAATGTAAGTCCCAGAGATCACACCAGCCTCACGCTTTGTCCACTGACAGTGAACAAACCAGGTAGGCAACCTTGAGGAAGCACCCAAAGTTTAATACCATATGTTATGGCAAATACCTCTGAAATCTATTGAATTAAGTCTATAAAGGTGACATATTAAGGCGGAGCTCTTTCAGCTGTAGAGGAAATGTATCTCAGCCTAGTTTTAGTTGTGTCACAACTTTAGTAGTGGCTGTGACACAACTATTTGGATCCCTTTGACCCCGAATGGTATGAACACCTGTGAAAAATCAAGGCTCAGATTGCAGTGTGGGTGTGTGATTTCATTGTAGATTCGTTGTTCTACAAAGACAATGGCATTACTTTTGGAGATATTCGTGATCGGTTAGACACTACTTGATGCACCCGGTCACTTCCTCCATGCAACCGTGGACTCAAACCATTATACAGCAAACTTTTAACTCTCATACAACCCCTCTCTCCTCTACCTAAATCACACAGGGGAAGTACGACCTGATTCTTTGGGTGTCTCCCTGCCGAAAGTGAGAAACAGAAAAAGAAACTCACAAAATGTTCTTTGCAAATGTGACGCGTGATTAATGAGAGGGGGTTAGCTTCCAGCTCACCCCCAGAGCAACAATCGCCGATTGAACCAAAAACTCAAGCTGGTGAAGTGTCAGCTCGCTTGGGGTTTAATGCTACATTTATTGCTCAATAACATGGCGTTACCGTTAAGCTACTTTGCGAGAAAAAGTTTTTTTCCACTCTCCGTGAACGTGTTGAAGAGAGCGTCATCCACCGACTACCGCCTGAATTAGCAGCGATAGCTAACGTGGCTCACACAGCGTTTCACCAAGTTAGCAGGGAGGGCGCCGACTATTTCCTGGGGAAACTAACTCACTAGGCTGTTAGCTCGCCTAGCTGCCGAGCGTATTTACCATGACACCACGTACGGCTAAACCGGTTACAGTTACCCTGGGGCTGGCTGCTACATCATTTAAAATTCAGCCCGAAAGCACACCAATTAACTTCCAGCGACACGTTTGCATTTAATATCTACTAAACAAAACCCTCGCACCGGCTAGGATAGTAGCTCGCACGCTAGTAGATTACCACCTATCCATGGTAACTGTGCAATGGCTCGCAAGCTGTCAAACTGACGCCGTTTTCAGGGAGGATTTACTCGATGGGTTGGTGGACTGTCCTGGTCCGAGGAATCACATTTAAACATCCCCGTTACGATACAATACACCGGGTACTGCGAGTGTGGAGGAGGGTAGAGGGTGGGGGTAGAGCGGTTCGGTTTGAAATGATTCAGCGTGAAGGTAAACAGGCTAACGGCGGCTAAGCACGCTAGTGTGGCTCACATTGCTCTGGCCGTCGATGGCCTGCAGCAGCCGGTCCCTCATCTGCTGCGGGGTTGCCGAGACCGTTGTCATTGCCCGTTCGGTGCGGTCCGGAGGATGGAGGGAGGAATCCTCCAAAATCAATAACCCGCCTGGATGCGTGGACTCAAAGGCCGTTGTGGAACCACGTCCGATGCCCGTACAGCATATTTTTCAGTCGGCTGCGGGGTGTAGACGGCGCTGGTTCTCTCACATGGAGGGGGAGAGGAGAGAGCAGGAGAGGGGGAGATGTGTGTGTCGCGCTGCCCGCTGCTCGCTGCCTGCCCGCCGCTCTCAAACTCGACTCCGAGCCGCTGGATCTCTGTCCAGGCCTCCTGCTGCATGCTGGGATACCGTCAGTACGCTCTGACGTCCGCACGCAAATCCTCGGTAAACATCCGCGCCGTAAAAAAGGAAAACAGAAACGCAGACAGTATTGCAACGTGTCCCGTGTTTTCCCCGTTTTTCCATTTAAATGTGATTTGTAACTCGTGTTTTGATAATGTGCGTTTCGCACAGATTTATCATGTAAGAATTTTCATGTAAATGTACTTGCGCATGGTTATTTTCTAGATTGAAATGGTAGGTGTCAAATAGTGCACATACGAATTGACATATTAACATATTAACGTATATATGCACACACTCATATTCTATTACAGCCAATCAGATTTACATCAATACGTTTCTTAATTTCTAAATATCTATACTATATTCTGTTATTTTATAAAGATTGAGTCGTACTGAAATTTTTTGATTTTTGTTGCGGCTCTGTCCAGACATGCAGATTGCGTGCTTGATGACTGAAAACTACTCAACAAGTGCTGTCGTGCAACACAGTTTGATGGTCGGTGATTTGTCTTCATCGCGATGGATGTTGGGTTTTTTGACTTTTTTATTTTTTGTTTATATTTTTGTGTTATAATCGATCATTTACAAATTGTCGATTCAAACATTTTTCTGTTGATCCTGCCCACATCAGAGATCTCTTAATTGAATTGCTCCACCCGCTCTCAAACCACAAAAATGTTGATTTGTCTCGCAAATATTTTTCGATACACAGCTTCCGTTTTTATTCTGAAGATACACCACATTTCCTTTGAATATATTCTACCCTCCCTTTGACGCGGTAATAGGCGCTAGTGGTTCAGTGGCCACAAGAGGGCAGCCGCGTATTTAAAATGAAGTAGTGTGGATGTGGTTAAATATGCGTCAATCTCACACACAAGTCCGAACACTCGATACTTTTGTTTTTGTTTATTTCCATGAGGTAGCTTTGTCCCAGGTATTGTTGTCTACACGGTCAAATGATCGTCAAATATAACTTCTCGGAGCACAACACACAGCTTCTTTTTTTGTTTTTAAAATACGTAAGATAGATGTATGGAAAAACACCTTAAACTTACACTTACATACACATTTAGTATTTCCAAATAACGGATATTGCTCCTGCTTAACGGTGGTTTCTTGCCATCAGATGGAGCAGCGTAATCTGAATATTTTGTTAAATTCAAAATCGTACAGATGGGAAGGTGGAGACTACTGATAAGACACACACACTCTCTGTCTCTCTCTCCCTCTCACACATGTTCACCACATACACACGCACATGCACATGCACGCACACGAATGCACACGGGCACACACGCACACACAATTATTGGGGTGCATTGGCATGAAAAAGGTTGGAGATTAAGTTTGCAGCTGATCATTGTTATTGTGACTCAAATTGAGTGACTAAGACATCCTTGGACCCTCTTCGCAATTCCACACAAACAGCATCCTTGTTTTCAAAAATTCTCAAGTTTCCTATTTCTTCCATTTACATTTGCAACTAATGGCGAGAATGTGCCACAAGAGGAGAATCAACTCAGCGAGGCCTTGACTTTGTTGGATCCATTCACTCGAAGGAAATCCAAACACGGCAGGAACAAAAGAAAACAATACCTTAAAAGTAAGATGGGGAAAGAATCATTATAACTATGATGCCAAAGCAGGAACTGGCAGTGAAAACACATCAACTCTATTTCCACTGTACTTGCTCTCAGAGAGAATTCATCTCAGATTTAAAAAAAAAGGAGTTTCTCAATGAACTAGCCACAGAAAATGAACAGGAATTGATGTTTACTGTCATATTTGAGATCTTCAGGACAGCAGGGACATTGGAGACAATGGTTCGAACAAATAAATTTGGAGTTTATGTTGGGGAATATACCATTCCTGCAAAAAGTCAGAGGTAAACATTGGACAGGACAGGAAAACAAAAGTCCTGGTGGCCACCAACTTTGTAGTTGGTGCTGCGTAGGCAATGTGTTGCCATATCACCAAAACAAATCCATCCCACATGCAACATGGCCGCTCTCTGCTCATCACCTTGACGGTGTGAACCACACACCACACTGTGTGTCAGTAGACAGAAAGACAAGAGAAGTATCACTTATAACCTGATATATTTATTTTCTTTTGATTTACAAATAATAATAATGCAAAGATACAAAGACTGAAGCGTCCAGACAAGAAAAATACATCAGATACAATTCAACAGAAGCTCCCACTCCCACCCAACCCCCC
>OMPJ01041539.1:33536-53091 GCA_900312935.1 Carapus acus
CCAACCCCCCCGCCTTCCTATCTTTTGCTGAGCACACATTTACAGCCATCTTTTTTGTTTGTTTGTTTGTTTTTGGTCCGATTTAACAGTTAATGTAGAAAAGACACAATTTGAGGAACAAGGTTCGCTTTTAAAGGGTTAATTCCAAAAGTACCGTCCAGCCGAGCCGAGACGAGACGCAGGATGTTTGATTTTGCATATCCGATGAGCAAATGTGTCCCATTGCCGAGATAGAGTCGTACATCCCCGCGGCAGGGGAAAAAAACGCTTTTGGAAAAGAGTCGCTGCTTTCAGAGAACAAAATATACTCTACAAGAATTTAGCTGCCATTGTGTGAGGCTCGCAGCAGCGCCGGGCTGTGCTCAGAATGCACTGAGAGGATTTTGAAAATGTGACACATTTCAGCGCCCTGATTTAGTTTGAATCTCCCTTCTTTCAAAATAAGTCAGTCTACATATGTACACGCTTAACTTGACCGCAATAGTAACTGCTACTGATATTTCATCACGGTCACATTATTTCTATGAGTCGACTATACTTCAGACTTGTCAGACTAGCTGCGCCACAGAGTGTTCTCATAATGAATGTTTGGAAATTTCGTAACACACGCAAAAGGTGACCCGGCCATCTCCATGATATCAAAGTAGAAATATTCTACGTAAACAATGCATTGGTGAGTTAATACATACGTCACCTCACCAGCGAAATGCGGGTTTTGCGGCAGGAAAGTGTGTCAAGTCACTAACGGTCAGGATGAAAAGTCTGAGAATTGGCTGGTATGAACTTTGGCTCTGTGAGTCTCCTGCTGATCCGTCACTGGGAGCAGGGCGAGGAGAATAGAGAGGAGGTGCCTTTACCTTTCAGCTAAACCAGACGCTTCTCTAATGCCAGCAGACTCACAAAAAGAGAAGAGTGCCTCTTCAAACTGTGTGCAGTTACAGCTGATCATCAAACCACAACAATTCTGCTCCCTCCTTCTACTGTACATCGTCCAGACTCTGGATGGTCAAAAACCGGCAGGTTGAGAGCAAAATCATCTCATTAGCAAACCTTCACGATGTTTCACCACTCGTGCTGGACGATTAATTCATCCCAGTCACCTGGCCAGAGGTGTGAATAACTCCCTCAGTGGTGAAACACCATCAGGACCAAGTAAAAAAAAAACAAACACCGAGCACAAGTATTAATCTGGTGTGAAATGACTTAGACCTCCGTGACTTCAAATCTACACAAACCCCGCGATGGCACAACCAAAGCATTTGTCTGTTTTCACTGCAGGTGGCTCCTACACAATCTGTTATTGCAGATTCACTATTTACCTACCATGAAATAATTTTGTGGTATGAGGAAGAACAAAAAAAACAAACACAAACCCCCCGCCCACAACATAGTCTGCTGCTGCTTTTTGAACACTTGTCACTGTAAACATTGGCATCATACGAATGGATTCGTGAGGAGTTGTGCATAAAAAGATGGCGGGAACAGGCGACACATCTGTGGGCGCTCTTATCTACAAAAAAAAAAACCCAAACAAAAACGGGCCTGCAAACACTTTTAAGTCGGAGGTACGGCAGAAAATACAAGAGCCACAATGACGGATTGCAGCACAAGAGTTCTCAGTGCATTTTCTCACTTGGACAAAATTCAACATAAAGCACAAAAACGTTTCTACCGCACAGCAATATTCACAGCAAATCTATAGAACTGCCATGAGGGTAAAACATCTGTTGATGACGCACGGAAAAGCTCGTATTGTATATTGCAGTATAAAACAGTACCAAAGACCAGCATCTACATGTGCATAAAAGGCTCATTGTCATATTTTGGATGCTTTCAGATTTCATGTTTCTGTTACATAGCTTGCAAATTACGCTGGATTCAAAAGCAGACAAAAGACCATTGTACTCAACCGTGAAAACACAAAACGAGACAGTCGTTGGAAAAAACAACAATCTCCAAGAAACCTCCCCAAAAGAGTCATATCCTTCAGGAAACTCATGCAGTTACCAATACCAAGTGGGACCAAGCAAACAAACCAAAACTAAGCAAAATAACATGCGCTGTCATTTAGAAACATGAGGCATTTAGGAAGGAGGGGTTAAAAAAAAAAAAAAAAAAAAAAAAACCCACGTGGAACACTTCAAGCCGTGTTTTTGGTGAGCAGGACTCCAGAGTCATCAAACAGTCAACACAGACAGGAAGTGGCCTTATGTGGGCATTTGGAGGAAAATACCTGATTTTCTGTGAGAGTCTGAATTAATTTGAGTAATCACACCCTGTGTCTATATGTTTGCTGTATTTCTTTGAATCCATTTTCTATTAATAAAGTTTTACAATTTCTTTCGACCTGACAGAGGATGAAATTCAAGCACAGGAACGTGATGGAGGAAATTTTCAAAGACCTTTGATCAGCACCGACCTAAAATATCCTTTTCTCTATATCTTTAAAATTTAAAACAGTGTAACAATAGACATCTGACAAAATACTCACAAAATTCAGCATTGAAATAGACTATTGTAATATAATTTTAAAAATAAGGATAATTTAGATGTTTAAATCTCTCTCTTTTTCATTTTTCTTTTTTACAAGAAGGCAAGTTTGATCACGAACACGGCAAACAGGTCCAGTGCACATTAACAGTCACAGGGACGGGCAACAAATCCATAAAGTGCAGGATGGGACATCAAAGACAGATGAGAGGGGACAAGTGCACAAATACAGGAAACCACAATGAGCAAAACGCGAGATCAAATCAAAGAAAAAAAAGATTTTCAGTGTTGCTGTAGTGCCAGTAAAATAGTTGACAGGTAAAACAACCGTCACAGATAAAGTTCGACAACAGAATCCACATCCGTTATGAGTGGAGTTGAGGAAAACAAACAAACAAAACAACAAACCTCTTCCCCTCAGTGGAGATGTTTGCTTCTACAGTGTGTGGAAACAAAACGCAGATGATGGCACTGCACAGACGTGACCATATACATTCTGTTTGCATCGATGCTGTTCTGGCGCGCAGAAGCAGCTCGTTAGTCTGCAAAAAAAAACAAAGTGTTTTCATTATCACGCTGAGGTCACATCTTCGGGAGCGCGGTCGGTTCTCCCTTATGACAACGATTCCCTCCCTTCGCACCTTTAAGTGTAAAAGCAAATAAGAAAACAAGGGAACGCAAAGATGGCACCGCCGTACACGCTCGCTTCTCCCAGTTTCCACCTTTCAATCCCTCTTTAGTTTTGCATAGTTACCATTGCACGAAAACCGAATCACGCTCTGTACACGTCAGATAGAAAAGAAAAAAAACTGTAAACACGGGCTGAGTAACGACAGGTTAGTCTAGGATTTGGTGGCGTCTGCGGTTGCAGCGACGGATGAGCAGGAGAGTGCTTCAAAAAAGCACCTCCACTGCGAATGACGGCAGCCAAACCTGACTGTAGAAACTGAGAGTTCACAAGATGCAGGATTAAAAACGAGCTCATGTGCTCTTTGCATGAAAACCAATTATAAAGCTATTAAGGCAAAACAAGTATGCACAGTGATTGGGGACTTCATGCATAACTGTCAACATGGTACTGATTACAACACTGTCCTTCACTGTTTGGGACTCAAAATACCAGCGTTAAGATTAAGTGGGAGGAATCCAATCAGACCAAATGGAGAAACAGGAGCGTGTAGAGGGTTTGGTCTGCAGGCCTGAGTGTGTGCGACACACTTGGGCCTGTATGTGTCACACAGGCCCTAGTGTTTCAATTGATGAGACACAAGTCCCATGGGTGTGTGTGTAAACAAAACAAAACAAAAACAAAACATCTTGAGCAAAACGGTAAAACCGCAAACTTAATGTGGAATTTCTGCCACGCCTCATACCTCATCAGTCTGATTTCTATGGTGCTAAGAGATTGCAGAACTCCTCATTGGTGGGATTCCTTCACTCCATTCACCTGTCCCTCAGCTGCGTAACGCCCAGCTCCCTCCTGTGGCCATGCTTGGCTTTATCCACCCGTCCTCCGGGCGTGGACGCGTGTGGTTAGAGGCGGTCCAGGCGAAACGCGTCTTCGGTGGCGGTGTCGGCGAGGACCATGTCGGGATCGTTGAGCATGTGCAAGCCGTCCAGCGTCAGGGGTTCGATTTTCAGGTCGTCCAGGGGAAACTGGGAGTCCACGTCAAAGCTGTCATCTGTGGACGGGGTGAGGGGGCAGAGAGGGGTGGCAGTGAGTGACACTGGAGGCAAGACCGCAGGAAAACGCAAAAGATGAGGCTCTCGCTGGAGACGGACACTCGATCTCGAAACTAAACCGCCTTTGCAATAAACCATATCGCGTTTTGTGTCAATAAGACGCATATTTATCGAGTTGTCGTTGTCGTGAGACAATTTCCCATTGGCCTGATGGAGACGGTCTGGCCTGAGATTTTTCGGGAGGCCAGCTGAGACGCGTCCCCGCGGCAGCTGAGTCGAGACCATCGGGGTGTGACAGCTCGGCGGCTAACAAGCTTCACACTGGGAGCGAGACACCTGACACGCTACCTGTGAGAATGATGTTGGGGATGTTGCCATGGCTACTGTAGCCCCGCTGCTGGGAGTCCTGCAGGCTGCACTGGCTGCCAGTCAGGCCCATCATTAACGCCTGGGAGTAGTTGAGGGTGGAGGTCTGGTTGTAGAGGCCATCAGGGCTGATTGGCGTTTCAATCATGTTGAATTGCTCCAACTGGCCATCAAAACAGGGAAATATTGGTTTTGTTTTTATGGGTACAATATTCTGATATGATCTCTGTAATATGATCTGTTTGTATGCGAGTGTGTCTGTGTGTGTTGTGCACCTGTTGTGAGAGGGCGGTGGCCTGTCTGGATGGGAGCTGTTGGTCGTAAAAGTCTGCAAACACACTTCCCAGGATGGAGTTGTGCTGAAACGACAAAGTGTATCGAGTGAATAATTGGGAGGAAAAAACAAGGCGCCAGGCTCCACTGTGAATATTGCTCTTCTTCATATTAGAGTGTCAGGAATGGAATGCAGGGGAGAAATCTGGAAACGTCAGAGGCCAAAAAAACACCAAACAAAAAAAAAAAAAAGCGACCAAAAAAAAAGAAAACACAGACACGGGCACAGCGAGCTGCTCAGACCTCCACAGCACACAGAAAAGCCAGATGTCGAGTCAAATACTAAACGGAAACACAACATCCAGGTGACGGCTTGGAGATTGTTTCACACCACAAACGAGGGTGCGGGCGCGAATGTCTCAGACACTGAGCAATACAAACACGACGACAGGAAGCACGAGTGGCCCGCGTGATAACAACCCGATAAAGGGTTTCATGTCTGCTGCCGGCGCAGCGGGCGGACAGAGGAGCTGACCTAGAAAGCCACAAACATTGTCACAGACCAACACCACAATAGCAAAGCCCCGCTTGGCTACTAAAATGTAGGCATCGGGGTTATTACAAACAAACAACGCTCATAATTGACGACACGTGATCTGTTTATATTACCTGTCTTTGTATTCTAACTGTTCATCAGAGAAATTTCATCTGATTTCCATTACACAAGTTCAATTGCTCCTTACTGACTCTCGATTGTCTTAAAGTCCCCGTCATCATCATTGTCAAGGATGCGAGCTGAGGCTCGAGGTGTTTCCTTGCTAAGGATGTTCGAAATGCGGAATTACTCAAAATGTTGAGAGTCTCTCTAACTTGGAGGGAGGTGGCTCTCTATTCAGCCCCTTGTCTCAATTTCCTCATCGAACCAGCGGCAAAAACTCTCCTATTTCAGCATGGCCTCTTAATGTAGGAATAATTGGATCATCCTCTCCTCTCCGCTCGTGCTCCTCCCACTTCCAAACCAAATTATCCATGTGTGCTGCCAAAGTCCCCATGGGGCAGCGTGGAATAATGGAGCACAGGCCGTCAGCGGTGGATCAGCCCCAGCATAACCTGGGGACCCCAAAGGAGCCACCTCAAACGGAAAAGAGTATGAAGCCCACAACAGGACACACAAATCTTGAATTTGAATTCAGAATTCATCATCATCAGTGCTGACAGATTCCTTGTTCAAACATTCACAGTTTGAGGTAAGTCAAATCTAACTGAGCATCATGAGTGAACCACAGACTGTGTTGAAAAATTACAAGAACACACTTCGAACTTGAAGTGGATTGATAAATCAGTAACAGAGAGCTGGTGTGAAATGTGAGACTGCAGCAAACGGAGGAGGAGATGCAGCGCAGACACCACAGAAGCAACAGAGGAGGAGGAGGAGGTTAGGGGACGACCAGCTACAACGCAACACAACGATGGCACTTGGCGTTTAGTGAGACGGGCGGGAGGATCTGGGCAAAAACACAGAGCGCAGTGCGATGACTGAGGACAACATTCATCCTTGACGCCACACTAATAACGCTGAACTGGCGAATACAAAACCAGACCACCAAGGACGGCTCAGATTTAGTTATCAAATAATGGCGGCGACTCTTGCATCGCTGGCATTGAGCCTGACTAGCAAATTTATAATTTATTTTCATAGTGACAGATTTGCATTGGCTGCTAAACCAGCATATCATAATCCGACTGTAAACAAGTTTCAATACCTTTTCACAGCGACACTGACACTGAAAAGCAAGTCAGAGCTGCAAGGCAGTTTTAGAATTATTTTGTATATACGGGCCAAAGCACCAAAAACTGCGACATAAGTTCATATCTCCTGGATGTAAAAGGTTCTGCTGAAATTACAACATTTTTCCAAATCTGACCACCTTCTTATTCATCGAAATGTCTGAGATGCATCTGGGATTTGATCTAGATTTCTTTAATTTTTTTGCCCAGATGTGCTGATGTTGACAAAAAAGCAGGTGTCTGGGGCGCAAACTCTCAGCCAGCGACGGTAACCACAGAGCTACAATGGCTGCGGGGAGGGGTTGGGAGGGCCACGCTGACGTTTAGACACACGACTGCTAACGGCCGGCTGTTCCACGCGCGCCCTTACTTGAGGCGAGCCTCCAGGTGAGAAGCCTTGATTGGAGACGGGAGAGGTCGGAGACTGATTGGCAGACGATCCGACCCGAGTGCGGTACTGTTGGAGGGAGGAGGAGGGCTGATACAAGAGGATATGATGGAGTTATTCAGATCAAGGAAGGTTCTACGACCTGCACGCACGGTACGTGTTGTACTCAGAGAGTGTACCTCTCTGTACAATGTTGTACTTAATGATGTACGACTTGGTTTTGGGGAAAAATAGGCGGAAATAACTATTAATGAGACACAAGTCCCATGGGTGTGCGGTAGAAATAATGCCAAAAAGGCCACTGAGTATCCCCAGAGATTAATTAGGAAGAGAAAAGTGTTATGAACTGACTGACTTCTGAGAAACTTGGGAACCCATGAAAGCCACAATTTCTAAAATCTATGGACTTGTCATCACTATTCATCCACTAAAAATGGATTGTAAACACAGGAAGAATGTGAAATTATATACCCACGGACTCAATGTAGAGACATTTACAAACTGGGCAAAATAATCTCTTATCACTATTTGGTTAATATTCCAAACGCCTGCAACATTATATTTACAGGGGGTGGCAAATACGTCATGACAGGAGATGTTAGTTTGAAGCTCCTGAAAGAGCAGCAGAGGTATGAACTGGACACACTCTTATCCCTGAGACACTCATACAATCTGTTCATGTGCAGCTACGTAGAAATTTATCTATTCATTGCACTAATTTAGGTGAAACATACATGCTTTTAAGAGGTTTTTGTCACGATAACGCCATTGTTTGATGAAAATCTGCACATACTGAATTGAAAAGTCACAGACGAAAAGAAACAGTTGACACCTATCTGTCAAGGTTGGACATTGATTTATCATTTTTCATCTTGTGAATGTCTTTTATGCACACGCAAGCCTGATTTGCACCTTTTGCTCCGTCACACATAGCAAAGCTGCTAAATATTATGGAACTGTCTACTACGCAAGCTCTTCCTTTGAACGAATCTTGGATAAGTGCAGCTTTCACTGAGCTGGGGAGAAAGTAGGCCACGTTACCTCTGCCGCCATCCAAAACCCACAGTAGCAAAAGTCGCGATTACACATGGCGAGGAGATCTGAACGACGGGATTCCGCGTTTGGTAAAAACGGAAAAGCTGAGCGGGGAAAATTTGAAGAAATTAGTTTTGCAAGTGCACTTCCTCTTGAACGCAACTTCTGACGTCGCCTGCTGTGCTGCTCACCGACCCAAATAAGGCTTTTTGCACTGAATGATGCGAGCAGATATACTGTTGCAAAGTGTGACTATTCTCTAGTAAATTAGAATATAAAAATAATGAGATCTCTGTCTTGATGTAACCAAATTAAACTGATGTAGTCTCACACACACAGTGTTAGTTTTAGGGGCGTAACATGGATGTGAATCATTTTCTTCGCACGTCTGGAGGAGCCGTCCTTTCCGCAGCAAATTAATTCACGGTTTGAATGTAAATCAGCAAAAAGCCTGCACACATGGAAGCGCTGAGAATAGTGGCAGGCGGAGTGCAGCATAACAAGAGGCTGTGTCAAGGGAGCAGAGATTGCATTGCCGTTCTGAAACGCACTAACCTGAGTCGGATTGTGTGCGTGCCTCACCGTGTTTACGTCCATGCTCATGTTGACCTGCGTGGACATTTGGCTGTCCGGTGTGGAGCAGGAATTCACCGCGGACGACAGCTGGACCAGGCCTGGTGGCTGGAAATTTCAAGAGAGGAGAGTTGTTGTTACACGAGGCCACCGATCGCAAATTGCTTCGCTCCGTTAGGCATTCTGCCAGACGGAGATCCGTAGGCGCGTTTGGTCATATAGGGCACCAGCCCGACTTCACACGGAATGGTACATCACAAAAGACTCATTGGAGGCTTGTTGCGTTAAGGATTGGGCAAAATGATTCATTTATGAAGTGCTGCCCCTACGAATCAGCACAGCTTCATCAAAGAGAGGCTTCTGCTGGGTCTGACCCAAATTCCAGCAAAGAGCCGGGCATCGTGGGAGCTGTGGCATATTGAAAATTTTGTATTAACGAGTTGCTCATTATTGATAAAATCCCTTGGATACACCAACTTCTTTTGCTATCATTCAGCATTGTAATTATTCCACAGCATAGGAAACCTTTTTATCCCGTCTTAAACTGCATCAAATATACTCACTCATATGAAATGAAGATAGCAGTTTGCTCCACCAATAGCAAATGAATAAGATTAAGTATATTTGTATACACTTAATCCCTAACTCACATCTTAACGCAACTAAGGCCGTGATGTCATGATTGTGGCACGATTCAGACAGTATGGAAACTGCTTCTGAAGTATCAAAGTGAGTCATAAGACAGTGTGTGCCCACACAAATCGCGTGGGGAAGAGGAAAAAAAGGAGGAGGACACACAACCTCCTGTGGTGTGTGTGTGCAAGCTCAGAAATGATTAGAAGAACACATAAACAACCTGGCAAATGTGGTCATCCAAATCACATCTTTAGTAATACTGGACATGGTTCTCAATGCTGGACTGTGACAGGAAGACGTCCAGATTTGAGAGAGATCTCCAGGCGAGCGACCGTGGTCTGTGGTATTACGTGACAAATGTGGGTCACCGCTTGCTTTGGTGTAATATCGGTGAACCTCAGGCTTGGTTTGGAAACTTAGACCTGAGTCAGTGTGAAGGCGCACAAACGTGACAGCACGAGACACGGGCAACACTTTCGAGCGGAGCAAAATCAAACTGAGTCAGGCCAGACTCCCGGCTCAGCTTGATTAAATTTGCTGATGAAATCTATCATCGCAGCTATGAAATTGTGTATAACATTTGTTAATTTGGTTTTGTCTGAATTTTCACTCATACTGTGGACTTTATGGAATTCCCCGGCACAACCATACTGCAGGCAAACCACACACAGAATTTAGAAATTAAGACTGCGAGGTAACATTGTTACTATTTATATGATGTAGATATATGTGCATCTAATTTTGTTTTAACCCTAGAAATTTGAAACCAGTCCGCACATGATGCAGCCCTTAGGTAACGCTCAAGCATGCAGGCTGACTGCTAATTCATCACTCACCGTTTGGGTTTCCGACTGCTGGTTGAAGAAGGCGTACTGGGACAGCTGCTGCTCGAGGTTCATGGCGTTGATGGCCGCCTGGAGAGGAGAGGAGCGACAGGCAGCGCTCGGTCAGCTCATGAGCAATGTCCCGGGTGGTGGGATTTCCATTAGATGTTTAAAGAATCGATACTTGGGGAGGCCTGCAGCGAGACAAATACCTGAGAGAGAGTGAGAGGTGGAGACGACGAGGACGACAGCTGCAAGGCCTGGTGCTGCTGTGGGTCCCCAGCGTTCAGAATGAGAGGAACCATGTCGTCCTGCGCGGTTTGCACCTCCATGGTTACTGAGGGCTGGGAGGTGTTTGCTCCTAGAGAGGAACAACCAGCAAAAGAACATGAGCCAACTCTATATTTCCAGGTGCACTCTTTTATCGCTCTTGTAGCTCATATCAAAGTGGCGTTCGCTGCCTTTGGCATGTGGGAGTGTTACCTGGGGGGTTCACCAGGTTCCCGGTGCTGTTGGAGATGTCGTAGCATGTGGCTGCTTCGTCTGAGTCCAACGGGTTGGGCAGCGGGGGAGGGAATTGGATGTTGCTCAGGTCTGGGAGGGAGCCCCCAGGACTGTGGGCCGCAGGTTTGAGCGAGGCCGTGCCCTGCTGCTCCGGAGACGGGAAGATGCTGCAGGGGAAAAAAAACAAACACGGCAGTCAGACAGTCAGATTAGCCAGAGAGACGCTGTCTGCCCATACACAGGGAATGTTCATTAGCAAGGGAACAATCACATTTAAAGAAAAAAAAAAGATGTGTATTGCTACTTTTCAATGTGGGAAATATTTGGATAACCCTCTTCTAGTGGCAGTGCATGTTAGCTTCAGCTCTGTACTGCTGTTGCTGTATTTGCAATAGCAGTGCAGGGCTACTAAGTGACTTGCAATTTAGCAAGAAACACTTCAATTAAATGCAAATCGCCTTTCATTTGTACCAGCGGATGTTCGCATGAATAACCTAAATTTGAAGCTTGTTTTTTTTTTTTTTTACTGTCTGTTCTTTTTTTTTTTAAACTTATTTTATGCATCTGACTACTGGTAGAATTTGACACACATTGAATGTGAGGAACTGTTTGGTCTCTGTGAGGCCAGCTGCAATTTACTCACTTGATCCCAGGAACTTTGCAGGGCTTTGAACTTGAGACATTCTAAAAATAAAACATATTTCACAGAGTGATACCATTGTACAAGAACATAATTACGACAGCGTGTGTGCACAGGCCGTCCACCTTTTTGCGGCTCCAGTTCTGTTTTTGTCCGTTCTCCTCCACTTCTTGCGTCGCCGAGTCTGACCCGGGGACAGTGAGCAAAAGGACTGCGGAGGAAAAAAGGGGGGGGGCGCCTTAGAGTGGGAGGACGTCCATTGACATGCTCTTATGTGATAAGAGGCGAAGAGAAAACTCGACACGGAAAATGAGAGTGAGAGTCCGACAAAGGAAATGAAGAGAGAGCGAAACAGACGGGACCGCAGTTAACAAATATGTCCCAAGTACAACCATTTCTCAAAGGAAAGTACATTGTTGCCCATCAATGATTTTGTAAGCCGAAAAAAAAGTAACGGTATTTTATCAGAACATTAATGCCCCCAGGTTACCTCTGAGTAGGACTGTGGGCAATACTACAAAAAATAGCATCTAAAATTCTAATAAATACTTTGTGTAAAATTCTCCATGATTGCATCACTAAAAACAACACTCAAAACACCACCAGCAACATAGTGTTCAATAAACGGACACTGCTTTGAATAGATTACTCATGTGAACTAATAGTCATTGGCTGAGTTTATTTTGACATTTTAGAGGTGAGGGGATGTGTGTGTATGACCTTGAGGCCCCTGGGTCATTTTCAACGTGGACATTATTCTTAGACCACTGAGCATTGTTGTGCACGGCGAGCGGTGAGGTTTAGCTACAGGCCGGTTTGGTTCCTGTCTTTTTAAGGACCCCTCTTGAAAACCCCGCTCTTCTACGATTGGTCGACATGGCGGCGCCAAATGAGTGGAAAACACAGATGCTGGCACGACACTTGCTCAGAAGCGTGGTGCTACTGCACATGAGGAGTTTGATCCAGGATTGCTGATAGTTCAGTCTAAATTTATAAGGGATAGAATAGAATATAGTAGGACACATTCCACAAAGACTCATTTCAAACTATCTGACATATTCGCTACCTCGTTTTGGCTGCAGCTCCTGTGAGCCCCCGATGAAGGAGGCCTGTTGGACGGGAGTCAGGGTGCTCTGGTGCAGTGCTGAGTCCGAGTTTGTCCTTTTACACCAGGCAAATAAAATAAAAAGTCAACAGGAGGTGGCACAGAACACTCATGCCAGCCCTGACTGCAGGACTGCAATATCAAAAGCAATAAGAATGCTTTGCTGTTTCACACAAAGACAAGCAGCATTATTTGAAGCTGAACAACAACCCAAACTTTGTTGAAATAACTTGGTGACTTTTAAATATCAAAATATCAGGAGAAGGTTGCCCAGCACTCTTCCCAAAATCCCTACAGGGTCTTTGTGTCCGTAATGAGCCTCAGACTCAACAGCCACAACTGCATCAAATGTAACACAAAATTCCTACTACTACTTTGTGAAAGAGTAAATGAGCTCCTGTGGTTTGAGGCAACTGGGATAGAAAAAAAAATTGATGTTAGCCCTCAAAAAATACCTGGTTCAGCCTGTGAAGCCAAAAAAGGCCTTCTTGTTATAACCCAATCATGTTCAGCTGTTATGGTAATCCATAATATTCAACATTTTGGAACGGCGTAAGGTTTTCCACTGCCGTTTTCTTCTTTGTAAAAAGCCAAAAGCCATTGTAATGTTCTTATAGATTCCACCTTACCTCCTCCAGCTGGTGTCGGGCGGGGGTGATAGATATACCGAGCCGTACGGACAGCTGTCAATGTGAGATCTCGGGTTAAGGAGAGCACAGCTGGAAATTGTCATGCTTGTAAAATAAACCAATCTCGGTCCTGCAAAACCCGTGAATACTGGCGGCTATAAATAGCCGCGCAGACGAGTGAGTAGACCATATTTAACGCTGCTGCAACATGGCCTGAATTTGTATGGGGAAGGAATACGAGTGGAGCTTATGGTTGAGGCAATGTTTACAAAATCTCACGCACAGGGTGAAAATACACTGTGGGTGGGGCATATTTACTAAACACGGGACAAGTGTTGTGCCTGCAAAAGCTGACGGTGAAGACAATTCCTGTGGTCTGGGGCAAACGAGGATAATGGAGGCCAAAATCACCAGACTGCATCAGTGGTCATGAACAGGTTGAAACCATGCCAACATAGAGACAAGGATGCAAATTTCCACTACACCGGAAACCGTTTTAGTGGGTTTGTTTTCCTGTTTCCTGTTTGGGAGGTGTGACGTCGCCATGCATGGCTGTCACAAAATGCTCTCTAAAGAATGGCAAAATCGAGGAGAGACGCTGCGATTCACGGCAAATAATAATCGCATTTCGTAGTGTTTACGGGCTGATTGGACGTCAGCCATAACGTTGCATGTTTTGTGGACGGGCAAATGGCACAGGTCAGTTTGGAAGGATATTTGGCGTCCATGTTTGTCCACAGACAAGGGTTTCTGGTGGGGCGATGTGATGCGGTTTCTGTCGCGGTACACTCGGTCCACCAGGCCGTGGTGCCGTGTTGTCCTGCTTGTGTCCAGGCCTGAATTCTGAAAGGAAGAAAAACATGGGAACAAAACAATTTGTGTAATATCCATGACAGTGCTAATGATAACAACAACATAAATTGTATTCATCAAACAACTGCGCAGCAACGCACAGGTCCTCCCAAAGATGTCTACACGCCTGAATACATGGATCAGTGAGCATAATCCTGTTTTAATCACATCACGGTGTTTACATGGCTCTGAATTTAGAAAGCGCTTCATGCCCTTAATCTCTGTTTTAACTTATAACTGTACAAACTAACACTAAAGTTGATTCAGTGTTTTAAAATGGCAACAGCTCCACAGCGTATTGAATGTTTTGCTGAGTAATGTGATGGACATTTGAGGCTTATGGCAATGGCACAAGCGATTGCATTTGTTCTACTTTCCTTAATATATCATAGACAAAGCAGTCTCCTCATTTCCATAAACAAATATTTCCTGTCCAGGAAAGATTTGGAGGTCCATGAGTTGTCCTGCTAATGTTTACGGCAGCACGTAGCATCATTTTTCTCAAGTGGATACAGGCTGAGTCATAGGGATTAGTAATCACTTCATCATATGGCGAGAGAGGCGACAAGCAACACAGACATTTATTTCTACGAAACTGCTGCATATGGCTGCGGTGTCGGTGATTATTTACAAGAAAACACGAAATTAATTACCATTATCTCGACCCCAGAGGTCTGGCAAAGCACGCTCTGTCATACATAATGCGAGGCTGAAACTGTATTGCAAAAATGTGCGTCAATTTTTAGGGATTTTGTTTTTTTTTCTTGTTGTGCTGTAATCTCTCATAACACAGCACTAGGGGAATCTGAAGGGAACTCATTGCTGTTTCATAAAACTGCTCATTCTGATTGAGCAGATGAGGTTACAGAGTGGGGCACAGAACTGGTTGAGTTCCACCCCCTGTCCCCTCCCCCACTCCCAACCGTCCTCATACCAGACGGATCATAACCAAGAGATCACGGCGGGACAACGGGCGGAAGCCAACAAAATACATAAACACGACACGTCGGCCTCGTGCAGCTCAGCTTGAACCAATGCAGCCGCCCGTAAAGCTGTCATGGCAAATAAGTCAGGGGTGCATAATTCATCCCTCACCTGGAAAGTTACATCCACGCTGCTGGTTCCAATCTGGTTGACGTTTGGCAAAGATCCCCCGTAGTATTGTCCTCGGTTCTGACCCAGCTGCAAGTACTGGTTCTTCTGCGACTGTAACTGAGACACAGAAACATGTGAATCGGTTGAATTCATCATGAACGCAGGACGGGACAAATAGGTCTATTGGTTATGAAGAGATCATCTTTACAAAAACGCGGCCTGCTGCTTCTTCTGAACACGCTTGTGGAGAAAATGGGCGCCGTGCTCCATTTATCTGTTTTCTATTACGTTTTCTCATGCCAGCCCACTGTTAACCATTAGGCAGGCGTTTAATCTAATAACGGCAATTAGCGATCCCTCATCACGGGTGTACGTATTTTGATGAGGCTCAAACCACAGCGTCACCTCAGACTGCACTGCAAAGAGCGTGATCGATTATATCTCAAAGGAGTTCTGGATTTTCCAAAACAAACCCCTTTCCAACCGCAGGATCACAGGTGCACGGGTGGAGAGAGATGAGGGAGAGGGAGAGGAGGAGGGAGAAGGAGGGTGAGATGGAAAGGGGGAGGATGAGAGAATGAAAGCAGTCCAAGAGTGACTCTCAGCAACCCACACATTTCCCAGTCAGGTCCAGCATGATTTGAGGTAATTGTGTAAAGGTCACACCAGCAGAACAAGACCTCTCCTCCAATCTTGAGGACCACTCGCTCCTCACAAAAAAGGTATCTTACGATTAGAGATGTCCATAAAAAGCATAAAAATATTAGCATAAAAATGTAATATCGGTATCGTTTTTTTCTTTAAAAACGATAAAATAAAAACCGATAAAAATATAATAATGCTTGCGTTACACCGAAATAGTGCCTATGCGCTCCTGAAGCGTTTACCGGCGCACATATCGGTATCGGCTGTTATCGGTATCGGTAAATTGAGAGTTGGACAATATCGGCATGTCGGATATCGGCAAAAAAGCTAATATCGGACATCCCCACTTACAATATCAAGGAGCAGGAGGATACCAAAGGTACCAAAGAACCCTCTTAACCAGGCTGCCATTTCATTTCAGAATTTCCAATTCTGGTTGCAAAGTTCAGTCACTGTACCCTGACTGAGAACCATCACAAGTACCATCCTGGTCAATGGGAGGGTGACAGAGGCCTGTCCATCCTTTACTTTGCCTCCACACCCAGCAGGGTAAACACAACTTTAGTGGCGTGTAATTGTTCTGACATGTTGCTGTCAAGTTATCCATCTATTTGCTCTCAATGACGCCCGGGCCGTCAGAGAAGGCTGCGAGCCGCAACCACACCACAGCGAGAAGCCGCTCCTAAAAACCACAACATTAAGTCGTGGATAGAAATTGCCACCTGCACTTCACTGCAGACACACTGACGTGCATAGAACACGGCAAAGAATTTCAAGCTAGGAATTCTAAGTTCAAACTCTGTAGCTGCGCATCAGAGCCATCATCAGAAAGGACTGAACCATGACAGTATTTAACATTTTTTATGATAGCATCCTCTAACAATGAGCTACGATTGGATCCGGACTAAATGCCCACGTCCATCCGAGTATCAAACCGTAACAACAAATAATAGCACAACAAAAACTCGCTCATCCAACACACATACTGTACACATACTGTATATGTCGACTTCTCACAGAACCAGCAATCAACTCAAACCTGTTTACAGCACAATATTAGATCAAAAGAACTGATTGAGACCAGCTTTCACGACAAGTGCTCTCCATCAACCCTGGTAACACTCACCAGCTGATTTTCACAGCTTTGTAAATTGAAACTGGAAGGAAAATCTGTGAAACCTCAACTGAGAACTCCTCAGGGACATCTGTGTCTTCCCAAATGCTGGGAAGATGTTTTTAGGTTTGTGTTGTTTAAGACCAGCTGGCCTTCATCGTCACTGTATTTGCTTCAATGCAGTTACAGGCCTAAATACCTGTCGGGCCAGTTTGCACACAAAACCCCTCGACCGCCACAAATGCAGCCTGTTTCCACACAGGCAAGAATGACCACGGACAGAAAAGGAGACGCCGAGGACGCTCATGTCAGCGGTGTTAAGCTAATTTGTCCAATGCGCGCCGTCTGGTCCGCATACACGCCCCTTCGTTTTGCCACTTGCGTGGGACACCGGAGTGTCCAAGTTTTTTCCCCCTCTTTTTCTAAATTATCGTGTTTATCGAACCATGTCTGTACCTTAACACGCCGCGTTACGGTGGGATAACATGCAGGTTTTCTGCGCCGGCGTTGTTAACAAAGAAAAAAGCGGGAGATTTCAGTTAGCGTCGTTTGTTATTGTTTACCTGTTTTTTTCGCACCGATTCAGATTTGACAGCTCGCGGGAGAGAAACGGTTAAAATGTCGGAGAAAAGCATTAGAAATCGACCATTTCTCACCCTCGCTGCCCGGGTGATGCTAAGATCTTTCATCACTTCTTCAAACGCCGCCGTCTCCTCCGCTTGCTTTTGGTTATGTAAAGCGATTTTCTCGCTGAATTTCCGCGGATTGTTCGAAGTCGCCATGTTTCGCTCGTCTGCTCCGTATACCTTCAACAGCCAAGGTCAAGTCGGCCAGAACGAGAAGGCGTGTTTCCTTTTTGGTCTAGCAAATAAAACTCAACGACCTGCCTGACCCCTTACGGACACACAGATCGCGAATGGTCTTTAAAAATTTGATGTCTTACATGCGGTCACCATGTGGTAGATGTTAGCTGACATTAAGTCAGACGTCTTCGAAAATTTACAGTTTTACTTACATTTCACGAATTATCACGGAAATGCATTAAGGTCACTAAATGGGACTTCTGCTCTGTTATTAGTTCTTGCCTATCTTTGTTTTTCGTCATCACAGTCTGCTCTCGTTCATGATATGAGCGCAATCCAATGTTGCGGCCTTTGAGGACTTTTATTTTGTATATATATTTCCTGTTTATACCCTGATTGTGATGTCTGACTTGCCGCATCTCCCGTGTGAACCTTTGCGTGCTCACGTAGGTTGGCGGAGGAGTCGTGGGGGCGCCGCGCACATCTGGATTGCGGAACAACCGCAAAATCCCCACGACAACATTCTGTCCGTTTGGTGATTCGGGTTCTCAGATATTATCGCCCTTAATTGCAGCCAATATCTTTCTTACGATGCGCGTGAGACTACTCTCATTTATTTGACGAAGGCCTCTGCAACGAATTGTAATTGCTAATTTATTGTGGCCAATGAAAGAGGAGCCATAGGAGAGAGACACGAAAACGTTACACCAAAACCACTGGTGAGAAGCATAACAGTGTAGTATAGCATTGCAGTAAGTATTTGTTCCTTTATTTACTTTTGTTGGCCTACTGGTAAGTTTTATCATGTTTGTTTGTTTCTTTATGATACCCTATCATAATTGACGTACCTTCAATCTGCTGATTATTTGCCCCTACTTTCCATTAACGCTGATTTCAATCTTGAGGCCTTGAGCTCCGACATGCTGTCACAGCATCTCTCAGGTTGATCACGCACCTCTGCTGCGGGACGATAAATCCTGTTATAATGGCGGCTGCCACCTCTGTCCAGCTGGTGGGCAGCTAAAAATATACAAGGGGAACAGACTACACACTTTTGTTGCAGTCAGAGTAGTTTAAGTTTGTGTGTGTGTGTGTGTGAGAGAGAGAGAGAGAGAGAGAGAAAGATGGAGAGAATGAGAGAGAAATAAAGTGAGACGACGAGGATATCAGTGATGTTATTCTGATATTTCTGTCTCTCATCTGACAAACTGTGATACAGAAGGGATGATAGTCACACTGGAGATGTTTCCCTTTGGTTTTGTGTATTTGCATTGTCTGTCATTTATCCTAGACGTGCTTTTACAGCGAACTATAAAGATTAGGAGATGAAGTGGTGGGTTTAACACCTCGTGGGAATTAGTGTAATGTCCACACCGTGTGTGTGTGTCAATGTGAGCAAGTATGCGCTGACAGGTGGTATTTCATCGGGCCATCAAATGGAAGAGTGTATTTGGGCCAATTCATTTTCTCCCGCGCCTTCCATCCTCTTAACGAATGAACCCAACCAATCATAAACTAGCCAGTCAGGCGAAAAGGTCCACGCCCGTCTGCACCTGTGCGTCAGCCGAGATCACAGCCGCATACGTCCCTGGCAAATACGCCTACCAACAACACGACAAGTTAAAAGTCCCACAAAAATCTCACAGAGTTATGTCTAGCACCAATGCCACACACACACACACACACACACACACACACACACACACACACACACACACACACTGTCAAGGCTTTGCAAATGCAGTGCAAGTGAGACAGAGGCGCCTCTCTCTCTCTCTCTCTCTCTCTCTCTCTGGCACTGAGGAGAGTGAAATGAGGTTGTAGAGTAACCACGGTAACCACAGAGAGATGATTTCCAAGGCAGGTGTGGTGGAGGCTGAGGGGTGTTTTGTGTGTGTGTGTGTCTGTGTGTGAGTGCCTGTGGGTGTGTGTGTATGCCCAGGATTTGTTCTGCTATTGTCCAACCAACCTTGGATGAATACATGAACTCTTTGCGTGTTTACCTGCCTGTTACTTTGACTGAGAAAAGAAAAATAAAACAACCGCTTCTCAATCCTCCCAAAGTGGCTGAACATCAGTTAATTTCATTACAAAAGAATCACCCCTGCGTGT
>OMPJ01041539.1:53111-66437 GCA_900312935.1 Carapus acus
ATTGCACGGCGAGTACACGAGCAGCTTTTTGGACGATGAATTATTGCAAAGTCCGGTGGCTTTGTGCCAGACGTGGAGTACATCTCGCTGTGGCGAGGGAATTGAGCTCACACATTCGCGCGCGCGCGCACACACATACACACAAATATGCACACACACACACACACATACAGATCGCTGCAGACAACGCTGGGAGTCCATCACACTCCTCCCAATTGGTGTGCGAGTGCACCGGTGGCTTTAACAGCTGGGTGGCACGAACACGCAGCCTCTCTCTCTCTCTCTCTCTCTCTCTCTCTCTCTGGCACTGAGGAGAGTGAAATGAGGTTGTAGAGTAACCACGGTAACCACAGAGAGATGATTTCCAAGGCAGGTGTGGTGGAGGCTGAGGGGTGTTTTGTGTGTGTGTGTGTCTGTGTGTGAGTGCCTGTGGGTGTGTGTGTATGCCCAGGATTTGTTCTGCTATTGTCCAACCAACCTTGGATGAATACATGAACTCTTTGCGTGTTTACCTGCCTGTTACTTTGACTGAGAAAAGAAAAATAAAACAACCGCTTCTCAATCCTCCCAAAGTGGCTGAACATCAGTTAATTTCATTACAAAAGAATCACCCCTGCGTGTTTTCATTGCTATTTCCATTGGGACGTGCCACCAAGGCTTTGTTATTAAAATGCCTGGCGTTGAAATAAAAAAAAAAAGTGAAAATAGCAGCACTAATAATCACTTAAATTACCGCCCATTTCATGGCACAAAGTAGCAATTAAATCTGTAGTTATGTGCCGCCACAGGACTAGAACAATAGACGTGGAACAAAGACAAATTCCAACAAAGCAGCACTTATGTGACATCACAGAAGAAGAATAGTTACATAATGAGAAGTTACATAATAAACCGATCAGAAAACGCCAGCCGGCAAAACAAAGTGTGTGTGTGTGTGTGTGTGTGTGTGTGTGCATTCGTGTGTGTGCATGTGTGTGTGAGTGTGCGTGTATGTGTGTGTGGGGGGGGAGTGGGGTCATATTAGAATTTTTGAAAAATGGCATCAAATATTTTTTTAATTACTCATCTTAACCTACTACCAACAGATTTGTGGTGTAGGGCAGAGGACTTTGCAGATTTTGCTTCAATATTTTAATCAAAAAAGAAAAAAAAAAAATCTACATCGCTGCCGACAAATGAAGTCGTCTTTACTCGCCAATCATTCATTTGTTGCAGTTTTGCAGCCCAAAGTGAAAGGAAAGGAGGGAAACAGTCAGCAGGGGGAGGTAGAGGTCCTGCTAGACGTCTGACAGCCTGGAGGACAGGGTGACAGCAGATGAGAGGAAGAATGCATCAATGTTGTCCATATGAGTCGAGGAGAGCGGCCCAAACAACCAATTCAAATGATGTCAAAGTGATATTCCATCAGTCCTCATTAAATGATGCTCCTTGCTTTGTCACCCTTGTTTTCTTTTATCAGGTGAAATCAAAACACTCAAAGGCTAAATCACAAACTGCTGAAAGTGGACTGTTTCATATCTAATTTGGCATGGACTGTGTTGGTTCAAGTCTTGGTCTAAATAAATATATTCAAGGAGAATCTAAACAGGGATGCAGACTAAGACTTGGTGGTTCAAACCCACCCCCCAAATGCTCATTTATCAGAATCAGGCCGCTCACATTTAGACTTTACGAGAATAGTCCAGCCTTGCGTCTTGCATGGCCAAGTTTCACAAGCTCAGAAAAAGGGAACTTCCAACACCTTGTTTATTAACGCCAGCGAAACACTTCGGTCTCGACTGCGGCCTGGACCCCGACCGGCACAGCTGAGTGAGGTGAGACACATTTTCTCTCTCTCTCTCTCCCTCTCTCTCTGTCGGCTTTTATCTCCTGGACGTGAAATTACTCATCAACAGCATCTCCTTCTCAGCTGTGAAAGTGGAATAGTTTGATCATATCTTAAATGCTTCTTCCCTCCATGAGTGAGTGTGTCTTCAGATTAGCTCATATTTATTCTTCCTGTACTGGCAAATGAAGGCAAGTAGATATTTGAAGTAGGACATGAGTAAAAAAGTAACAGATATACAGTATTTAGGTACTATAAAGAAAACAAGTAATGTGTGACCTTGACAATTCAGATATATTAAGATGTTTTGCTCAGTCTAGTATAGATACATATAAAAACACGTCACGGTAACTTGCGTTTCGTAACTTCACATTACTTTATGTTACGTTTCCTTACCTTACGTTAAATTGTGTTGTGTGATGTTAGTGTCATGTTATGTTACTTTGTATTATGTTGCATTGTCTCATGTTTTCTTATATTTGTGTGACATTACCTTACTTTATGTCGTGTTAAACTATCTTACGTTATATTACATCGTTTTGTGTCGAGTTGATTTTTTGTTATGCTTGCGTTACGTCACATTACATTATCTGACGTTACATTACGTTACACCACGATACAGTATTTTACGTTATCGCACATCACGTTTTGTCATGTTATGTTGCGTTACTTTACAATGTTACATTGTGCTGTGTCATGTTATGTTTTATGTTTGCGTTACGTTATATTACGTGATGTGACGTAACATGACGTGACAGTAAGGTACGAAGCATTACATGACGTGACATGACGTGATGAGACAGTATGGCAAGGTACAATATGTTGCGTTGCGTTACGTTACGTTACCTTGTGCTACGTTAAGTTAAGTTAAGTTAAGTTAAGTTAAGTTAAGTTAAGTTACGTTACGTTACGTTACGTTACGTTACGTTACGTTACGTTACGTTACGTTACGTTACTTTATGATATATTCCATAGATCTGAAGACAGTTTGACAGCCACAGACTGTCCGTCTCTCCCTTCACCCCCAGACGATGAGCACCGACCCCCCGTGTCACTCTGTAAATGGCACACATCCATGTGTCACAGCGTCTGGCGGCTCCTCGCTGGGTTTGGCCATAGGCCTCCCCCTCCTCTTCCTCGCTCTCGGGGTGTGTGCCGGCCTGCTGGTGTACAGAAAGCGAAGGAGACTCATTGACTTCATGGAGCTCAAACGCAGAAAAGCCCAGAACAGGGACGAGCAAGCGTACGTGGCTCACAGTCCCTCCGAGCAGCTGCAGCGTCCCCCCAAGGAGACAGCCCAGTCAGACGGTCAGACCGCCATCTATGAAAACCTGAACGTCCAGCCCGCCGGCCAGAGACCCAGCACAGCCTTCCAGGACAGGTCAGTCTGGTTTAATCTAATCATGCGATGTATATTAATGGGCACGTAAGCGTAGGGGGCCTTTCAAACAACACTTTTGGTTCCAGATTCTCTCTCCTAAAAGTGGTAAAACGGAAGCGGATGAAGCAACGTTGCGTGTGGTAAACTTCCCCATTTTGCACAATATTTTCACGTCTGCGCACCGCATTCTTTGCATGTGCTCCGCTCTCATTTTCAGGGTGATTAAAATGAGCTGAATCCAGCCTGTCAGCTGATGACTCAGTTTGGACTTTTTCTGCACGACTGCACGCATTCCGCGCTGTGTTTGTCCAGTGTTGTAACAGCTTTTTGAAACCACGCTTTCTGATAAGAGGATTCTTATTCATCCCAGGTCACCCAGTGAACCCGAGGAGGATTTGTACCTGCAGTGCGACGCTGCGGATGATGTCATCTACAGCAACGACGTGGAGTGCAGCCTGGCAATATTGCCTGACAGCCACGGGGAGGAAGAGGAGGAGGAAGACCTGTACGTTGTACCAGATCCTGTATGAAGCAAATTTATCCTCATATGTGAAATGTCTTTGTCACGTGATATGAATGTATATCATCACGTTCATGTACGATCAATGTTTCAGCCTCGTAAGTTGTGTGGGCATGTTGTTGTGGAGGAAGAACCAGAAATGCAAATAAATATTTTTACGTACAATATTAGTTATGGTTTCTTTATATGCTTTTAGGCTTTGAAGTTGTGCAATCACATAGAATATTTCATATTTGAAATGAATTTGTGTTTTTCCTGCGTACAGGTCATTGTTTGGCATGTTTTCTTCATCGCTATTTTTGTTTCTGTGTCACAACAGTGACTTTTCGCGGGTGCACAGGGTTAACGGCCGCGACCTTTCCCGTCCATGTTTGTCGAACAGGTCAAACATGGAGGCAACGTGAATGTAATGTCCACATGAATATGATGAGAGCAGCAATGAGCGGATGTGAGCGGCAATATTTTGATTATTGAGTTATATAAGAATGATGTCGTAGCATCGCTGTGGATGTGCAGACGATCACACACGCAGCTATTCTTTCCCATCCTGAAGGCGGCGACATGTCAAATTACATATCGAATTACACGTCTTTAACGTCATTGCTACACACATAGAAATTTTCAAAAGCATACCTGCAGCTAGAGTGTCTGATAATTATGAGAATGTGAGAAGGTCCTCGTCCCATCTGGAACATATTTTAAGGCTAAAGGTGCACACGCCTCGCGCGACACATGAATTTGTTTGTTTGTCACATAACAGCCAAATCCGAAAGGTTAATGAGTTCGGGCTGTGCCAGGACGCGATAAATTCTGTACTTCCCCCGATCCTCTCCCGCGTGTATACTTTGGGTGGTACGGCGACTCGGCGCCTATCAGAGGTGGAGATTGAGGAGCTTTGCGTGGACCCATGGCTGCATTGGTACGAAGACAAAGAAATGAATGAGCAGTTTGCGGGAAATTTACCAAGAGAAACTTGTTATTGCAGGCACTGAGTGAGTAATTGCTAATTCATCCATCTGCCTATTTATTCAGTTGTCCGCTGTCACTCCATTAAAACATTCACTTTATTAATGGTAGAACAACTTATGCTCATATCTACGTAACCTTTATCCATCCAGAGATTAAAACAACAGATTTGCCATTAGGGGCGGTGGTGTGATTTCCCAGATTTGTAAAACTATGACGAAAACATCAAATATCTAATCAGATGGGGATCATATGATATATTTGATAAAAGGGAGTTTTAGTTCAACTTGACCTGCTTGACCTGAACATTAAGTTGAAGTAGGATTCCCCTGCCATGGATTTAAGCTTTATTTATATCACATCTCATTGAGACATCAAAATGTATATTTTGTCCTTAATTGTTTTTATGTGACTGAGGATTATTGCCCAGCAGTTACTCAATGACAGAATTTCAAGAAAAACGGAGAACTTGTATTGTCTCATTTTCCATCATTTATCATGAACGTTGTAAAAGTCATATAAAAACAGATTAGAATCAATGGATTAGTGTTATTTGTAGTAATGCTTGATTGATCAATAATGGTGGGGTGATCTAACATGGAAAGAAAGAAATGTATGCTGGTGCTTATCTGTAAATATGTAACTGTTACATTTTGCTCCCTAAGTATAGAAAAACAATAATCTGATGTAATGAAGGAGGTAAAGACCAAGCTCTGTAAGATTTACACACAGAGACCCAACAATGGCATCCCCCATTGGCTGCGGGGGGAAGGAAAGACTCAACTTCATTGGGGTGAAACCTCAGGCGCACCCAAACTACATGGGGGCGGCCAACTGCCCTTTGTAAATTTAAGGCTCTTTGTAAAATTGTAAACAGAAGCTATATCGCTAAACGTACACTTCAAAAAAAAAAATCTCAAAACAAGGCTCAGCTCTATGTTGACGGCACTTGTCCTGTGCTGGAGCACTGCTCTGGTTCCTGCCCATATGGATTTGCAGCACACTGGCCTTTTCCTGACTGACATCACAAACAGAAACGCACATCAGCAAGGTAGCGGAGCCATTTGTTCTCTTAATTTTCAATAAGAATGGTTATGGTTTGCCATACGTTGGTTGGTGCCATATGACTCTATACCCTGTTGTTATCATTATTTGTGTTACTGCGCAACGAAACTCAGATGGGTTATTGGTCTGGAAAGAATGCAGTTCTCTGTTTTATCATATTCATCAGATTATCGTTTATTCTTTTTCTACTTATCTCAGCGACACTGAAACCCAAGGGGGCAACCTTCGATTATGCGGTCAAGGCAAAAGTCTAGACCTCATTCTTTCTTAGTATTCCTCCTTTTCTCGTCAAGGTGAGTTAATAATTGTGGTAGTTTCACCCCGAGGAGTCTAGTACAAGGTCGTGACTGAGATAGAAGATACCATATCTTTAAATATTCATTTCTGTGTCACACCCTGACCTTGGAAATATCTCCACATATTCAATCATAAGATCGCGGTTGTGTCATGAAATTACCCAAAAAAAGAGAAAATATTCAGACTCAAGCATTTATTATGAAATGTGCATGTTGCTTGTATGGTGATAGTATATCAAGTAAAAGCTTAACATTGCCAGGTGTAAGAGAAATTAAAATAAAACGTAGAAAATGACATGAACAGGAAGTTATAAGATCTTAAATAGCTGAAAAATAAATAAAAACTTTGACTTAATCAGACCTAGGATGAAACAGATCCACTGTTACAGACACAAACAATAAAGATGACAAGAAATCACATAGATAAAACAAAAATAAAAAAACAGGCATCGAGGAAACAAAACAACACACCAAGAAAACAAAACAACAAGTCAAGAAAACAAACAGCACATATATAAAACAACACAACAAAAAACATAACAATAACAAAACAAAACAACCTATCAATAAAACAAAATCACACATCAAGACAGCAGACAACTCATTAAAACAACAAAACGATACAGAGAGAAAACAAAACAATATATCGCACAACAAAACAAATCTAGAAATGGCATCAAGACACCAAAACAAAACAAAAAACAGCCGCATCTGCGAAACAGTAACATGTTTCTTTCATTTGTTTCATAACACGCTTTTACTTTTGCCTGCATGATTTTGTCTCCTGAGTGAAAAAGCCGCTGAGCAGAAAAACAAAACAAAACACTGAAACAAAAAACGCCCCACAGAACCTCTCATCAGGCACAGTGGCACCTGCTGACGATCAGGTCATTGAAGGGGGTCAGCTTGAGCTTCCCCCTGCTGTCGTAGTGCATGAGGACCATGGGCTCGTAGGACGCGGGGACGCAGCAGGGACGCGGCGTCGCCCCCCTGCTGATCTGGTAGAGCCGCGACTTCACCTGCGTGTGCATGCTGGCCGGCTTGTAGTTGTGCGGGCAGGTGCCCTCGCACAGGTGCATGACGTACTCGCTGGGCGCCACCACCCAGTCAGACCAGCCGATGTCCTTGAAGGACACGCTGGCCGACTTCCTGCAGCACCACCCCCGCTCATCGCAGGCCTCCTCCCTGGTGGAGCGCGGCAGCCGCCTGGGCCGCGTCAGGCGCAGCTCCAAGGAAAAAGCCGGGTCGGCTCCCAGGACGTACCCCGTCTCCGCCGCCACGTCGACGACCAGAGGCTGTCCCCCGTCCTCCCTTCCCCTCCGCCATTTCTCCACCTCACGGCGGATGTCAAAGGTCAGATCTGTCGCGGCCGAGGCATTGCGAGGGACGTGAGCGTCCGTCTGAGTCTGCGCTGAGGTGGTCACCTTTGCTCCGTTGACTCTCACTCTTATCCGGCGCCTGGCGTCCAACCCCACTGCTGCTCGCTCCAAGATCCTCCTGGAAATCTTCAGCTCTGCTCGAGTCAGGGTCAGCTCCGCTTGGATGTTGGCGTTCTTGCTGAAAAGCACTCGGAACTTCTGTGGCTGATGGCCCATGTGATTCTTCCTCCAAGGCTCCCTCACCGTTTGGACTGAAAAGGGAAATGCAAGCCACAGTGGAGCAAAATGAGACATGGAGCTGAGAGACATGAAACTTAGGGCCAAACTTTGAGTCTCAGCTCTGCCATGATGGCAAATTTGCGTCTAGATGGCAAAACCCGGTGGAGTTTTAACATCAAAAAACATAAGAAGATTTCTCTGAGTACTTGGCACAATTCCACTTTGAAATATTTGCCTCACCTTCATTGCAGCTCGTCTCAATGACATCAGATGACATTTGGCAAATTTACATTTGCTAGACTCAACCCACGATCACTCCATCTTAGCAATAATGCCAAATTCACCATTGATTCTCCATCGTCTCACCTCTGTCTGGAAGGAGGACGGTGGTAACGGTGGAGTCCTCGCCCTGTCTCCTCCCAAGGCTCGCGTTCCCTCTCAGCTCCTCCACCTTCTGCACGTAGAGCTGATACATCCTCCTCATCTCCTGCTCCGAGGCCTTCTCGGCCACCTGGGGCTCCCTCTCCATACCCAGCGAGCTCAGGATCCCCGTCTTCACGGCCTCCAGGACCATAGCCCCGCGTCCCGCCCACGCCCGGCCTCCTTCGGCCGGGTCCTGGCGGGTTTGAGCGTCCCCTGGCCCCCAGAGGAGGAGGTGGAGGCCGAGCGTGCAGAGGAGGACGCGGGCGTGCGGCTGCATGACGAGCCAGTCGGGTGGGTTCGCTGCTCGGCACGACGTGTTGCCGATGAATGAAATTCTTGACATGCTTCTATTTGTAGAGCTCCCGAGTTGCCACACCCCTGCCCAGTCAGGTGAACACACTCCTCCGACAGGCTGCCTGTCATCTTGGGCGCTATTTTCAGCAGGGAGGGGAAATGCCCCGTGTGGAACATGGTCCAAATACTTTGAAAGTATTTGGACAAGTCAGTTTCTGCGGACGGGTTTTGTGCCTGGAGGCCTTGGAGCAGTGGAAAAACAGAGACGCCAGAGAAGATGTGACCACTGAGCAGAGGGACCTCAGCTCCTCCGAGGCCTGTGGTGATGACGACACAATTTTTGTGGCTCTGAGGGCCTCCCGCACCTGACTTGTGCAACCTTCCCATCAGGGGCCTGCTTTGGTGAATTCTTTTTTTTACTTTTTTCCCCTCCAGATTCAGCCTTTAACATTTCGTATCATCCTCTTCCCTCTTTTTCTGCCATTCCTTCCCTTCCTCATCTCCTCTGTCTTCTTTCTTGCACTCAATGCACTGAGACCTGCGAGTTTAATGTAACAATGGGGTTTATTCTGTGTTCGCTCTCTGCCACTCACAAATTGGAGATCCATCCCGGTTCCGGGGGCGGAACACGTTTTCTCACCCTCCTGCTAACGCAGGCAGTTGCTCCATCCCTGCGGTGATGTAACGACGGAAAAGGAGCATGGAGGGTAAAACAAACTTTAAACAGATGAGAAAAGGTGTTCGATCTCCATGGATACGTCCGTGAGCGGCGTTCCTCGGTGCTCTGCGGGAGCAGAAAAGCTCTAAATAAAGAGCCACAGCTGTTCCCTCCAGCCGCATGTTACCACACAGTTATCGTATGATGTGAAAGTTCCCTGCACTTCTGTACTTCAGTCTGGAGCCAGGGTCAGTCCACAGCAGGAGAACAGAATATGCCGCCGTTTCCTCACCGGCAGACGTGAACCTCGGTGTCACTGACCTCATTCCTTTCACCCTGAGGGCTTTTTCCACGCACGCCGAGGGAATTGCAACTCTTCTTCCACCATAATTTTTTCAGTGGTTTCTATTTTGCTGCACGCGTAATGAGGATGAAAGTATGATGATGCCTCTGCTGGGGGGCGGATCGACGATTTGATGGGAAAGATAAAATACTTTAGTGGACATACTAGACTTAAAAGTCATAATCATAGTTTGGTACCATCGTAGATCGTATCTCCAACCACAGTTGCAAATCTGTGGCGATGACTCCAAGGAGGTCAGGATGTGAGATGTGAGACAGGTGGATGTGAGTCAGGTGAGAGACATTTGACATTTAGAGTCACAGTCCAACATCCAATGAATATCACATCGCCGCTCACACACCCTCAGCCTCCCGAGCCGGATCACCTGGCAGAACATGTGACTGTTTCATCACCGTAGTGAGTCACGGCTCAGGCAGTGTGTCATCCGAGACTCCCGCCAGCGGTACGAATGTTTCCATTGTGTCTCGAGAGTTCGTGCCGTCCGCGAACACGCGGGAGTGTCCGCGTGAACTCTGCCCAGATTCTGGATTCCATGCTTCGCCTGGATGTGAGCGAAAGTTTACAGGCCGTGAAATAAGACGGACATGACAACAGATAAGCAAACGTCCAAACCCTTTTGTAATCAAATCAGCTTCATCGTGGAGTAACGCAATGCAAAATGTGCTTGCATCTTCTCAAATTTGTGTTGTTTTCTTTGGATTTTTTTTTAACTGGCCTCAAATGCTGTCTTTTTTTTTTTTGCCTCGGTAGTAAATGGCGCTAAGATCCGGGCCCTGGCTCCCACCTATCTCCCTCTCACATTCTGTCTGTCTCTCACTCTGTCCGTTTCTCATTCTGTCCCTCTCTCTCTCCTTGGGAAGAGGCGCTGCTAGAGTATGTGGCGCTCAGGCCGCATCTGTGACTGTGATTAAAGATGGTGGGCACAGGACAAGTATACAAGAGTGGGGCAATACAGCATTAATACTGTAGATAATTTAGAAGAAAGCAGAGAGAGAGAGAGGAAGTGATGGGTCAAAGGTCACAGAAAACCGTTCTGTAGAGTCACTGCTGCTACGGAAGGAAACAAATGAAACACAGAAGTTAAAGAAAGGAAGAAACAAATTGTTTCTCCGTCGGCAAGATCGATGCTGCTGACGAGTATGCGTGACTCTCACTAATGCTTTTCGTTGCTGGCTGACTCTGTCTCGCCATCAACGCGGATTTGTGGCGCCATTGCGCCCTCTGTTGTACATTACCATGACCTACATATTTTTTGATCAGTTTGCATCGTGACCAACGGTGAAAATAGACACTATGCATCGAACGCAGTTAATACATTCCGTGCACTTCGGAATTTTCTACAACAACACAAAAACGGAAGGGGTGTGTGTGTGATGAAGATCAGAATAAAAGAGGACACACAAGACGTAGAAACCCAGAGGCCAATGACTATAAGACGTCGAGGAAGAAGAGAGACTTTCATGCTTCGCCTATTCTTCTAATGAGCTTGGGTCGTTTGGAGATGACCTCTGAGTCACATGTGCGGCGTGGAGAGAAGAGCTGTGTTTACAGTGTGTGTGTGTGCGTGCATGCGTGAGTACGTGTGTGTGTTTTGTAGCCTGAGACATCACTGTCATCTATGCTGAAGATCAGTGTTGAGAGGTCGTAATTGTAATCACAATCACGTGCAGCTGGTTTTGAATGTGTGGTGCTACTGTGCTTCTTGTTCACCGGTTGAGTTTGAATCTTGGTGTCCTCACCATTGCTTGTTGAATCTTTAATTTCATTTAATTTCTTTTAATCTTGTTTAATCTAAGTTAATTTAACTGGTGCTTGTGAAAGACATCAATGGAGCCAAGCAGACGGTTCAATGAGCTGTCAATCATTCAACACTATTCTGTGCATCTTTTTCCTCTGTGCTTATTCGTCATGTGTACATTTCCTCCTTATATTGCACAATTTCTTTATTCAGTAAGAATTTCATTGTGCAGGGAAACTTGTTTGTTTACCGTACATATCACAATGAAGCTTTGAATCTTGAACTTTGTCACAGCTGTCAAACGTTTCTTTTGCGTCACAATGTCATGTGAACGATGTCACAATAGATTCACTCCTCTGCCACAGAGGAGAAGTCCTAAAATGCACAAGAAGCTCATCTGCACCGCTGCGCAAGAAGAAATTTCTGATGTTGCATCAGCTTGATGGTAACGCGTCGCGAGGCATTTGGGGGGTGCGAGGTGTTGATGGGACTTTGGTGATGGGGTGATGTTGAAAGGGGATTATGGTGGTTAACGGGAGTCACTTTTTGCTCTCTGTGTGTGTAGTGCAACAGCATCTGCAAAAAGCAGAGCCCAATATTTTCGACAAGAAGTCACACCATGACAGCAGCAGTGAGCTTTCCTAGCCAGTATCTGACTGTCTGGCTGAATGTTGATGTGACCCTGACGGAGGTCAGAGGTCAAGAGAGCCAATGAGCTGAGGTCCATTTTCCTTGGACTGTATTTATTACCGGCTGCTTCATGCACTATCACTCAGAGATTCAGGTGACAGTGACACAGTGGGAAAACTACAACTGGAGCTAACGTGTCTCCATTAATTCTTAGAACGTTTTTAGTGAACTTTAGTTTCACTCATGGAGGTGCATTTCAAACACAGTTGCAGGATGGGTTTCCACTTTGAAATCCTACCATCATGCAACAAAAAACATCTGTGAATCATTCTATCTGTCTCATTTCTAGATTTATTTGTCAGTGATATTGTGACACTGAAATCATTTTTGAAAAAAATCTCAGATCTCTCTGTCCTTTTACATTGTATCATCACTCAACCTAAAGCCAATATTTATCTGGAGATTTATGGCAAAAGCAAACAGCAGGATTGCAGCATTTTGCGGGTGACAGCAACGGACAAGACACAAAACGCTTTTGTATGAGTCTGAAGTCGGGGTGCCACCGTCTGTCAGGCACAGTTCAATCATGGCCATCAGCCGCTCAGCAAAGCGCCTTTGTTCTGCTCTCTCTGCTCTGATGTGCAGCAAACAAACACTGAGCTCTTCCCATCACACCCAGAGTAAGACATTCATTCAGAAGAGTGAACTTGGCCGTAAGACAATGAGCACCTAAAAAATGTACGGAGGCCCATCGGGGGACATGTGGGCAGGTGAATGAATATGTAATATTCGAGGCATGAATATTCAGCAGCAAGATTTTAAAGTGAACTGATCCAATTGCCAAATTTACTTATCATATCATATCATATCATATCATATCTTATGTTGTCCTATCTATCTATCTATCTATCTATCTATCTATCTATCTATCTATCTATCTATCTATCTATCTATCTGACGAGAACTAATTTGTCTAGTTAAATATCTGCATCTGAATATGATGTGTATAAACTTATATATACCTTAATGAATGAGGTATATTCATATATATCATTCATATATATGAATCAGGTATATTCATATACAGTATATTTGAATAATTAATCGGGGTCAGATTGATTAATTAATCTGACCCCGATTAATTATTTGTTGTGCGTCTCAGAATTTCACAAATTGTCACATTATCTTCTCGTGATTTCGTGTCAAACTTGTTGGATGCAGCGTTGATTTAAATAGAAATCCACGATAATCGATCACGTGGTCGATATTAATTGGAGGAGTCCGAGGCTTGAGGCTGGACACACACATACAAACACACACGCCGATCATGTGATCAGCTGATTGAGCTGACCCGTCTGTAGAGGGTCGTCCAGCGGGGGAGCAGGGGGGGTGGAAAGAGGAGGGGAAGAGAGAGGAAGAGGAGGAAGAAGAGGAGAGGGAGGAGGAGGAGGAGGAGAGCGTGTGGACTCAGTGAGTGGAAGATCAGTAGCGAGGAAGACTCGCAGCGCCCCGTGGAGAGGAAGGAGCTAAACAGAATGGGCTGACCGGGTCGAACCGAGCCGAGCCGC
>OMPJ01041543.1:0-10849 GCA_900312935.1 Carapus acus
TCACAGCGGTGGCGATGACAAAAATCAGATGCTGAGATTCCAGTTCAACATGTTATCCCCTGGAATGTCTCAGGTGAGAAGTGTTCAAGTAAGGAGTTTATCTTCAGCCAGTCTTGCACAAATTGAAGACAAATGTATTTCTTAGCTGGCCATTGTGTTTGAGAGCAAAGTTCTTTTGATTGGTGATAAACAGAGCTAATTAGCTTAAGAAAGTGATACACAGTAGGTTTTTTTCTTCTGCCTTGACTGCTGCTCCCCTAAATGTCAGCTCAGATTTCCCAGGTGCCTCACAGTCTGCCAGAGGTAACAAAATAATGGCTGTGCCTTGGGAGCCCAGTCTTCACCAAGGTTTTGTTACCATTTTAAATAGATTACAATTATAGATATTGTTTCTCCTGGAGTAAACCGTGCAAATGATTTTTTGAATATATTTTTTCTACATATTTCTCTTTTTTCTTGCTTAGCCTTCAGTGTGTTGCTTTTGAATCTTATTCCACCAGGGAAAACACAGGAACTAGATTTCCAGCTTCAACACAGAAAAAGAGAAGTTATTCAATAAAATTTCTTTTTATTTCATTTCATTTCATTTCAATTCAATTCAAAGTTATGCATCTAGTCCAGTGTTTCGCAGCAATCCTCTGTTACTCCATCTTTGAAGTCACAATAGACATATAATACATTGTAATGTCATGCATTTCTGCAGATGTCAAACACACCAACATCAGCAGAGAAACAAGTCCAGCAGAAAATCTTCAAACTTCCCTCAATGCTCTGCATATACACCATTCTGCCTGGTATTTTCAATTGTAGCTAATATATAATTTGTCGTCCACATTATTGATATAAGAGCGGCTGGATGTGAAAACTCTTAGAGCAATGCAGCCCAAATTGATGTCGATTCATCGACTGTTCCAACCACTTTTAATTTTGCTTTCTTGTTCGAAAAAGTTTTAGTTGTCTTTTAGCGGCTTAGGTTAGATATTAAGTACAGTATGTGTCCATTTTAAAGAATGTAAAATGACCACTTTTAGGGTTGTACTGTGCTTTGTCAAACAGCAATTTGGCTTTTATACACCAGCAGGAATTTGGATCAATCTGGTTCTCAAACAAGTAAGAGAGGGTATCCATGTAGTGCTTATATATACCGTACATCGGTGGGGGAGATATGAGAATGAAGTTAAGCTTAAACGCTTCAAGCGGGTTAACATACCCAGGCACTGTCACTATTAAATACATCACTGATCTATGGTATATTTTCTGCATGATAGATTTTGTTCACAAGTGAATCAAAGTTGCCCTTGAATCCAGCGATGATAGGCAAAGCATATTTGCAAATGTCGCTGTGATACCACAGATCGTTTTCTAATGATGACCTAATGATTACGCCCCCCTCTCTTTTTGACCTGGACTGAAAGAGAAACAGTTGAGAAATCAGAGCAGATGTGTATTGATCTTTTTAGAATAAGGGAAACAACAGAGGTGTTGTGAAGATGAGGAGTAAATTCTGCTGTAAAATGAGGGGAGACAACTATACTGCAATTCATATTGTTGCTGTGTTTACAATTCCAGTCAGTGCATTTGTAACGTTTTGTGGTTAAGCTCTGAACATCTTGGCTGGTATAGATCAGTTGCATTAGCTCTCCCCGTAGTCTGAGTTGTGGATTCTGCAAATGTTTGGCACAAACAAAGTGCCAGGTATTTGTTTTCCCAGGCACTTCTTTTTTCCCCCCCTTGCATTCATTAAAGATAATTACGTTTCCTCCTGAGTAGCCCACAGACTGCCACCTATTCTGAGACTCAGCTTCACTCCGGGCCAACATAAGCCCCTCATACCAAGGAGGAGGACTTCTATTTACCTCCTCCCAACGATGCAGACAGACAGCAGACTGGGGGTCCTCTCCTTCTGTGGTTTCTTCTGGCAGCCAGCACCAGATTCCTCCATGTCTATCAATGCAATCGGTGGGCCAGACCCTCTGTCAGCCAAGCAGCTTGAAACTAAGCAGCACGAAGGGTAGGACATAAATGAGGCAAAGCGTTTCATTTGATCCGGGACGAGAACAATCTGTATTTTGTCCATTGTATTCGTCAGCTAGGTGACTCTCTGTCATTTGGATACCTGTTGGTGCTTTCCCCATTTGCCGGCACACAATCTGCGATGTGTTTCCCAGGATATTAGATCTAAGTGTCATTATCGTCTGTGAATATTGAAGTTAAATACACATTAGATAATGACCTCAGATGTCTGATTATAGGCATTCAGCATGATTACTGATTGAGTGCCAAGATGATTCATCTCTCTGGCTCCACTCTCCCAAATGAAGCTCCTCTGGGAGACACATATTATGTCATTACCCCTGCAGCAGAAGAACTCACAGCTAAACCCACAGATAAACATAAAGCAAAAGAACGCACCGATATTGTTAAAATGTTGTTTGTTTGTTTATTTTGTTTGTTTCTCTCTCTCTCTCTCTCCCTCTCTCTGTCTCTCTCTCTCTCTCTCTCTCTCTGTCTCTCTCTTTATTTGTTTGTTTGTTTGAGTGTTTGGATGTTTGCTTGTGAATGGCAGAAGATGCAAACATCCCGAAAATAAGGGTGTCTGGTAAAAATGCATGTAATGCAGACATGTTTTTCTAGGAATGTTAAATAGCATGATTTGTGCTGGCACCATTCAGCTGCTTTTCTTGGAGCGCAGCCCTGCTCTCTGTGATTACTTGGATCAGGCTAAATGACAGTAATACCATCTATGCAAGAAAAGAGCACTACTAGACCTGCACTGAGAGAATGACATTTTTTTCTCTGCTGATAAGTAAATTAAGCCCCTGAGTTGAGCTCATTTCCCAGAGTCACGTTGATATTACTCAATCTAAGAGGGGTCGTTCAACAGGAATCGTGCCAAATTTGTAATGATTGAATTACCCTTGCCCCAATTTGCGAAATTGTGCACTAAAGGCAGAATCAAATTGTAAATTAAGGACTGATAATCTAGAGCTGTTTATTATTGGCACAATTCTCAGGCCAAGGCATTAGTACGCACAGTATGTACAAATTTGCAACTAATCCCTATAAGGCAGTGGTTTCTCACCGTGTTCCTGAACCCTACCAGTTTAATATGAATATTCACCGAACCCCTCTTAATTGGAAGAATGAAATTAAGAAAGAAATCACACAACATACCATCACAACAGCCACAAGTCTGATCGTACCAAACTCCATGCAGCACAGATAGGCCAAGTGATATAGTGTGATCGCTTGCAGCCAATCATGGCCAAGTGGGGCATGTCATCATGAATCGGATGAGTCGGGTGTGTGTCTAGACCTACGCCAAACCCCTGAGACTGACTCACCGAACCCCTATGGTTCGATCAAACCTAGGTTAAGAACCAGTGCTATAATGAATGAAAACTTCTCATCTATGGGCACCATTCTGGTCAGTAAGGGACAGTGGAATTTGTCCACGCTTTTTTAAAAATGCTTGGCCCTTGAAACAATTTTTCTCTGTGGTTTGTTATGTGCTGCATTTTCCATTGCAATAATCAAGACTGACACTGTGCTATGCATAGAAACTGAGTGGGTTTCACAAATATGTATGTAAGTCTGAACTGCCATATCCGGCGCTCTGGCCCGCAACAATGCCCACACTTCCTCTTGACGATGGAGTGCTTTTTAGAGATTTGTTTGTTATTTCACACTCAGCACATGGAGCCAGCAGTAAACCTGTCTGTGAACTTAAGTGTTGTTCAATAAACTTCTCAGTAGTAAAAAAGAAAAAAAAATGCTGTGCAGGTCAGAGATGGATAGAGGGCATTTTGTGAGCAATAAATCTGAAATATGTTAAAATGAGGTGTCTCATAGGTGTCTATAGAGCTATTTAGTGATTCTGGGCATCAAAGGGCAGTTGCCCCCACACCGTCCTTTCACAAACAATGCAGGCATGTCGGAGGGGGGGGCAAACAATGGCTGCGATTTTGTTATTATTCCAGTGTTGGTCGCTCCACAATTGGCGCAATCGCTGTCACGGCCAATACATATAATACGTACAGATAATTACCGGTTTGTCCATGGATGTGGTCAAAATGCCCGTTTTAATTTTCCCCATGTAGATGTATGTAGGTGGCTCTCTTATGCAAGTAAAAAAATAAAAGAGAGGGCAAATAGAGTTGCTGCCTCACATGACCTGTTTGATGCTGAAATGTGAGGACCCACAGCTGTCGTGCTCATTCGCCTCGTCTGACCAAATGACGGCATTCAATGAACGTGAATGGCTGCATGTCATCGTCCTCCTTGCACAACTTGGTAAAGCATTCAGATACAGATGAATCCAGCTCTCCGTCTACCCACTGAGACACGTACCTGAAAAACTGACAATAACACACAATTGCGATAGTGTGTTCAAGATGAGTTTCACATTGCCACCTCATTCTGTTGTAGGGAGATTATGTGGGTTGGATAGTGTCTGTGTTTGCTTGGTATCGGGCAGCAGACTTCTGTCACCGCAAACAAAACCTTGAGAAGTCAGTGTTGTGGGCAATTAATCAAAATTTCTGTGAATTAATTATCAAACCCTCCACAGTTTGAATCCAGTGAGTGTGTGTGTGATTTTTTTGGCTGTCAGCATGAAACAGTTCACTAAATGAGAGCCCGTTCACAACTGGAAGCAGGCTGGACAAGACAAATGGATATGATGTGAACGCACAAAGCAAGAGCTGAAGTTCTTCAATGGGATTTACAAACTTGCAACCGGTGGTTTTCAATCCAGTCCAGGGCTCTATGAAGCTGAGAAAGTCCTGTGAAAAACTTCAGAATGGACAGAGATGCCGATAGAACACCCATCATGCCCAGTATATGATGTCAACAAGTGTATTCATACATGGCTATGCAGTAACGAGCAACAGAATATGACCTGATGCAGTCCTAGACTTCCTGGCATCACATTAAGCATCTGTCCTGTACTACTTGTATAAGACTAATGCGCAAACATTGGATGAGCCATGTCTTTTGCCCAACGAATCCTCATTCCAATACAGGGATCATTCCAATACTGGGGAGGGATTGATGCTTACGTCTTTTTTATTTTTCCTCTTTTTTTTTTAAAGTAATTGGACGAGAGCCATTTTGTTAAACAAAATATGACAGGGATTTTGCAAGTTAGTGTATCATAAAAAGTGGCTAAGGTGCCGCACTGCCCTGAGCAGTGAGAGGTATCTGAGGTGGATTGCGACGAGCAGCTTGCCCCTGTAGTCCCAAGAGAAGCCGGGATGGACAGGGCTGTGTTTAGTCTGACCATGCAATGTTTCTCTAGCTCCTAACGCTTCTGGAGACGCCATCGGAATGATCGGCACCACATCAGTCACTGTCAGCTCCCCAGAGGTTCATCTGTGCCTCACTAGCACCACCGTTGCCTTGTACTTATGTCCTACACTAAAACTGTTGTGGACACTGTGTTTGTCAGCATCAACATTTATATTTAGCCATTTTGAAACACTGATTATTAATCATTCTAAGCCATCTTCCTTCATTTGACATGAAAGTGGCCAATGCTTTGACGGAAAACAACTGTCCCACACTTCAGGCTGCAGCATTTCCAAGTTGGACCAATTGAGTAAAAGCAATGACAATTCAGATGTGTTTTTTTCTAAATGTTACTAATTTGTGCTGTCACAAGAGTATAAATATGTTACATTTTCCTGATATCTGGTGAGAGAAGGGTGAATTTTGTAGGATGCTTAACATTTGAATTTGCTTTGAAATATTGTCCCATGTCAGCTTGAATAAGGTAGTGTTATCATCCTTGAACATCTCATAGTGAGGGGTGCAAGTATAGGATGTATCTTAAAGAAAGCACAGTATGTAGAGTCAGCGCCGTGCATGGGCAGGCTCCCCTACTGGCAGATTCAATAAGACAATAAAAACAAATCTACCGCAGTCTCCTCAGCTTTCACCAACAACACTTTCCCGTCTCATCTGCAGTCACAGCCATTTGTTGCTGCAGGAGATTCAGTGAAATGAGTGTGGTGAAGGAAGAAAAAGTACAATATGTCCAGCAAACTGTTGCTAAATTTTGCTTCTCTCATATTGTAACATTAGAAAGGCCCACAAGATCAAACATTGTGTTTCTCCCCTGCATTCTAAAAAAATGGCATGTGGGAAGAGGAGCTTGTGTGGCATTGCACAAACTTTTGATGTCCTTGCCCCGTCATGGCTGATGGCTGAAGTGAAATAATTTTTCCTTAGTTTCAGGCTGTGCATCACAAACCCTTTGTCAAAGACACTGCTTCTTGAGGTTGAGTTTTTGGCGAATTGATAACCTGTGTTGCAGAAAACCTCTGCCACTATTTCATAATTCTGTGACTGGAGAGCGGAATTGGTGTTCGAAATGTTTGTAGACAGCATGATGGCTTTTCGCAGCAGTCTTAAGATTGCAGAGATGAACTGGTCAGAGTGCAGTGCTGGTGTGTTGAATGCAAAAACAGATGGGGCTTGATCGGAGCGGATGGATGTACCCCAAATTCATCACAGAGACGCATCAACATGACCTGAGCAATTTTTCCATCTGTGTGCAGGCCTCACAAATGTATGGTAAAGGGAAATCCTCCAAGCGAGGAAGTAATTTTGAACAAGTAGATGTTTTTCTTAAGGACATCTTAATGAAGCCTTTAGTACCTTAAATTTTTGATCATATCACTTTGATATAGCACATGCCAAAAAAGAAGAGGATTAGCTTGACTGTGTCTATGAATTATACGGTAAAAAATTCATCAACTCTCCAAATTTAATTGATTTGCTGAATCATGCTTCAGTTAAGAAATTTGTCATCTTTCAAGTCACTCCATCAGATTTTTTTCCAGTTGCGAGGCGATTTTTGTAAGAGGTGTTAAAACACTTTTTAAGTAAGAGTGGATCGGTGGCAGTTACATAATTTACCCCAGTCTGTTGTGGGGAAGTATTTATCTCTGAAGACGTCATTTAAACTGGCATCAGGTAACATGTAACGTATGGTTGCATCTCAAGGCAGGGAAAGTAGCTTTATATCAGATGTGCATGTAGGGAGAATGCTGGAGAGTGCTCTTTGGCTTTCGGAGTTGAAATTTATGGCTTTTGTTTTTCTTTAATAAAGCAACAGCTTGAGTCATGGAGTTGGTGGAGATTGGACCATACCAGTTCCTCAGACGAGTTAAGATCTTAAGCTGTGATTCTCTGCTCTGAACCTAGTGGGCTTCAACATATACTGTATCATACTGGCAGTGGGGCTGTTTGCTTACAACCCCCATCGCTCCCTGACACCAGCCAGGTCGACTGCTTATCCCTCGCGTGTCTCTATCTGGTAGAGAATTTTTTTTTTATTCAGACGGGCAGAACGTGACATTTTGACGTCAAGAAGCACCCATGCTGGTCGAGAATTTCTTTGATCTTGGGGCCACCAACAGAGCCTGTGGGCTCTTTCTGGGCAACAGGTCAATGACGTGTACTTAACATACAATAATACAGACTGGATTCATATCAAAATATATTTTCAGGTGAAAAAAAAATTTGGAGGTGAAGTAGACAATTGTTGCTATGATTCCCCAGGTGACGGCACGAGTTGTGTGTGAGTCTCCTGCCGAAAAGTGTAGTTGTACAGCAGATTTAGCCATCCTGGGTGCATCTTTTGGATTTGTATTGCCTGTGCAGTTGTGGAGAGATTGGAGGTAAATAAAGTGCTAGCTTGCGAGCTCAAGAAAACCTTGCGGGATACACCCAAGCTGCTTGTTACCGCTTGCGGTCCCATACCAAGGTTTTTGACCAGAGGCAGACAGAAAGTGACAAATGTGACCTCATATCTGCCCCTTAACATGCATCAAGAGTGGGTTACAGACAGATGTGACAGAAAGGATGCGGAATAGTGTAAGTTCTGTATACATTACGCGCAGTGATCCGATACATATTGACTCATGGACCAGTACCGGTACCGATACATTATTGCCTCTTTTTGGAGTTTTGTGACAATATGACATGATGTAAGGGGACATTCAGAGGTGATTGAGCCTGGTGTTGCTGTGAGAAGAACTGTCTCACTCACCACTACTTCTCCGTCGATCAGTTATAATTGGTGACGATGCACATTCCACGCCAAATTACTGTGTCAGAACACGGCAGACCTATCTATCAATCTATATTTCTCCCGAGGAACAACATTTATCTGTGTCAGTGTGGAAATGCTACCAGAATGCAATCAAATAGTCGAAGGAGGGAGTGTTCTAAGCTGTGTTTTAATGTTGCATGTCTGTGTGCCGAACTTTCCACCGATCTCCGTGAGTTGAGACCCCTGATCTTTGAAATCAAAGAAAAAAAGAAATTCTTATCCCGGCCCCTGGTAGTCGACAGACAAATGCTTAAATTAATGAAAATGCTCCAAAGTGGTTTATTTTGAGAGGTATATTCTTAGATTTACTCAAGTGAACAACCCCATTAGATCATCCTTGACTTCTAAGACTATAATACAGCAGCCAACCACCCTCCATTACCCGCCCCTTCACCCCCCATCCCCTTCCACCACTTTTTTCTTCTTTTTACAGACATCACTTTGGTGTTCTGAATGTGTCAGACTTGGAAGAATGCGTCTCCCATTAAAGTGTCACATCTTAAAGAAAGCATATTACGTTACATACAAACACATCATTTGTGGGACACTCTGGTGGAAATGTCTCCTTAGGGAGCAATCAGACTGACTCCAGCCTTTTTTGTTTTTTTCCCCCATTCAAGAAGTCTCCTCTCTCCCTGCCACCCCTCATTTTTCTGACTCCTGGAATAAGTTGGAATCCCAGGTTGATTTACCCACCCAGCTCTGTTACATTGATTAGAAATCAATTAACATTTTCCTGTTTTGAAAAACCCACTTTGTAATGTAACCCCACCATAGATAAATCAAAGCTTGGTAGGTTCATTAAGAGGAAAGCTGCTGTCTCTCTTTGTGTGGACTCATTCTTACTTAATTCTTTATCTCAAAAACGTTTAATAGACCCGATCTCAAGAAAATCAATCCAGAAAATGTCTTTTCTATTGATTTTGCAAATTGAAATGTATAGTAAAGAGGCTGGGTAATGTCATTGATCTGTTTCCAAGCTGTGACACACACACACAAGTGTGTGTGTGTGTGTGTGTGTGTGTGTGTGTGTGTGTGTGTGTGTGTGTCTGTGTGTCCATCTATCAACCCAGTAAATTAGGCTCTAACTTTGCTCTGATTACAGTACCTGGATTGAGAGAACTCCTTTTCAATTGTCCCCCTTTTTCCCACCAACCGAGAACTTTCTGTTCTCTGTATTAAGCATAATTTGTCTGGTATATCTGCGTTGCAAATGCTCAAAGGAGGGCAAGTAAAGCCAGGATGAGGTTGTCTTCAGAGCAGTCATGTGGACGTGAGGTGTGGGTGAGCTGCAGGGGTTGCAGTGGAGGGGGGGCCCACATGCCATGTAGGGATGTTCGGGGGAGGATTTGGGGGACACACAGCGACAAACAGGCTGACTGCAGGTGTTCCCATAGGATTGCTTGGGGACAGCAACTGCAGAGCGACCTCCCTCCGCCCCCCAAACTCACCCATCCCCCCCTCCAATCTATCTTCCTTACATCTCACCTACAGGCCCTGCTCCACCACCTTTGTCCAATGGATACAACAACAGCCCCTGTGGCCAGCCCGTCTCCAGTCTCTCGACTGGTTTTATGCTTGTCCACTCAAAACCCCCCCTGGTCTCGTGTCCACCTCCTTTTCTCCTTTATGTCCTCTCCTCGCACCCATCCCGATTCCCTCTGGCCACTACGTGTCCTGACCACTCCTTCCTGGTGCCTTGTCTACAATATCCCGTCCTGCCGGGGCTCATCTGCTACTTCGGTAAACAACTTCAACCTCGACGAGATCAGTCAGACACCTGCTTGCACCTCAGGGCCTGTTTAAGAACCTATTCCACCCATGTTCATGTCTAACAACTTGACTCCAAAAGAAGGTCACAGTCTGCAAGTAAAATGCCAAACCAATCAAAATGCGAAATGGTCTAATTATTCCTTCCTTCTGTCCACTTCTGTCCTTCTGTGTGAGAAAAGCATTTTCAAATATCCACTCTCATCATTATTCTATGCAGGCTCAACTTTTGGGACCAGGAAACTGCAGATTTGGCTTAATGGCGGCGTTAGACGCTGAAAAAACATAGTTTTGTGTAGGGCTAGGCAATTTGGCCTAAAAAAAAAATCTCCGATTTATTTAAGTAAAATTTGATTTTCGATTTGATTTTCGATTTTTTGTTCAATGCACTTAAAAACAACTGCAGACATCTGACATATTGTCAAAGTGCAACTTTATTGCTGTGGTTGTCCTCAGAGTAAAAATGCATATAAACAATCCAAAGTAAGAAGTAAATGAGGCTCTGTCATTCAGCAATTTCAAGCTTTTACCCTGGTTTAAGTTTTCAAAAGTGCAACAGCAACTTCACAGTACCTTAAATGATCTGATTAGGAACAGATAACTAAACAAAGATTACTGTTTTAAAGAAATGTCAGCACAGTGCAAATAAAACATTAAACGTGTTGCTCCGTCCGGCTATACCACATGTCCGTGGTGGCAGAGTAAAACGCACCTCCTCCAGCTCAGCGCGGATCTTTGGCCGAGTGGCAGTGTACAGGTGAGGCAGCGCTACGCTTGCGAAACTCTTGCGACCGGGAACTACGTAGCTTGCATCTAAAACTTTCAACAAGTGATTAAAGCCTCGCTTTTCAACCGAATAAACTGGCAACATGTCTGTGGCAATATAAGACGTGATGGCCTCTGTAATCGCTTTCCAACGCGCTCCATTCTTATCATAAGGCACACAGTTTGTAAAGCTCG
>OMPJ01041548.1:0-13887 GCA_900312935.1 Carapus acus
CTCGTACTCCTGTCTCTCCCCTGTCCTCGTGCGAGACTATCACCCCCTTGCTCGTCCTCCTGTCTCTCCCCTGTCCTCAGGTAGGATCCCCCCAACACCCCATGTCCTCCTGTCTCTCCCCTGTGCTCGTGCTGGACTCTCACTCCCCCTCTCGTCCCGCTGTCTCTCCCCTGTCCTAAGGCGGGGCTCGGCTCTGTCCAAGGCTTGTAGTGTGAGTTGTCCAGGTGTCCGGCTGAGGACGCCTGGTGTGTGTGTGTGTGTGTGTGTGTGTGTGTGTGTGTGTGCTGCTCTCTGTCGTTCCCTCTGCAGCCATCATGTTTTTCTCTGACCTTCAGATAAGAAACACTTCTCACCTGCTCTCTGAGCTACTGCCCGACCACATTTTTTCCCAGTGGTGACACACACACACACACACACACGCACACACACGCCCACTGAACAAACACGCAGGACTGGAATGAACCACAGTGATTTCAGACAAGGGAAAGGTGAGTGTGTGTGTGTGTGTGTGTGTGTGTGTGTGTGTGTGTGTGTGCGTGCGTGTGTGTGTGTGTGTAGGCATGGTTGCCGCGGGCCAAACTGGATCCCAGCGTAAGAATGAATGAATGAATGTCATTTAGTGTTATGATAACTAGTGCAACATAATTGTATAGTTCTATCCTCGCTAAAGTGCCTTTTTGTTTTACAAAAAAATACAATATTTACACATGCAACCATACACATACCCATAAATACACATGTACACACATGCAACCATACACACACCCATAAATATGTCCATCCATCCATCTTCTGCCGCTTACCCGGGGCCGTGTTGCGGGGGCAGCAGTCTGAGGAGTGAGGCCCAGACTTCCCTCTCCCCAGACACCTCCTCCCTCCTCCAGGTCCTCTGGGAGGACCCTGAGATGTTCCCAGGCCAGCTGGGAGACACAGTCCCTCCAGTGTGTCCTGGCTCTTCCCTGGGGTCTCCTCCCAGTAGGACATGCCCAGAACATCTCCCTTGGAGGGCGTCTAGGAGGCATCAGGAAAAGATCCCCGAGCAACCTCAGCGGGCTCCTCTCCTCTCTGCTGGACTCAAGAGTCCAGAGTGCAGCACATGACACCATGAGGACACCACTTTGAAACAAACACTGAGGCACACGCGGGCACACACTGTCAGACACACACTGTCAGGCACAGACTGTCAGAAACACACTGTCACACTCTGTTGGACCAGGCCTACATGCATGTACTGTGATGACATGTGTGGGTGAAGTTGACTGCGAAGTCTCGCGAGAGTTCGTGGATTACCTCGCCCACAATCTAACCGACCAATCAGAGCGCTGTAGGTGAAAAGGCGGAGCGTGAACACGGAAGCGGAGCGACACGTCGACTGACAGATTTCCCCCCGAATATTTGTCACAAAAGTCGTAGTTTATGCTTCACTGAGGCTTCCGTGTTCACCATGGAGGGAGACGGGGCTGTCGTGTTGGCCACGGAGAGATACGGCAGCTCGGAGTCCTGGAGATACGTGTCGGAGGGCGGAGAGATGAGGAGGAGAAGACACGGTGAGGAGGCGGCCACGGGGACCACCGCCATCGGGCTCTTCAAAGTATGAGACCTGAAAATAAGTAAATGTCAATTGTTGGTCTGTCAATACGTCGTGCATGGAGCCGTCACCTGCCAGGAATCAGGAATATTTTATTGTCATTGCAACAATTGACTTTGTGTATCGAATTCACGGTGCCTCTTTGTTTGTACTCTGGAAATGTGTGACGTGAATAGGACAAGTAACTGGTTATCTCACCTAACAAATGACATGTCACCCTATCTCAGAGTATTTTCCTGCCACAAGGATACCCAGAGAGCGTGAGCAATGATTACCTGCAGTATCAGTTCTGGGACACTATGCAGGTAAAATGCAAAGCACCATCATTTCCATCAACCTCGTCTTCATCGTCATCATTGGACTGAGGTTCTCCCTGTATGCCGCACTTGCAGGCGTTCTGCAGCACTCTGTCCGGGACCTTGGCCACCCAGGCCTCCCTCAAAGGCGTCGGAGTGGGAAACCAGGAGGCCACAGTCGCCGCCGCCACCGTCACCTGGTTACTGAGAGGTGAGTACACACAAGCAGCACTCGGTACTCATTGTGAAGTACTCGCATAGTAAGCAGCCACATGACTGGCACTCTTAATTTCTGTGCCCTTTAGATGGCACGGGCATGCTGGGGAGAATCCTGTTTGCCTGGCGTAAAGGGTACGGGCTCGTCCTCTCATTCTATCTGAGGCCCTTTTAAAGATGCTGCATGCTTTCTCTGCAGTCATGAAGTGTTGTTGCATTTGTGTTTGGGGATTAAGATAATTCCTCTCCAACCTGTCTTGGTGTGCTTTTTGTCTCTTCTTCAGGAGCAAACTGGATTCTGAAGCCAAAAAGTGGAGGTATATTGACATGAAGTAGGACTCAGCTTGGGTCTGTGTCAAGCATCGGCCCCAAGCTGCACAGCCACGCCACCAAATCTCGCCCTCCGTCACCCATCCAGGCTTTTCGCTGACGGTCTCAACGACGTCGCCATGTTCATGGAGATCCTGGCGCCGTACTTCCCGGTCTTCTTCACCACAATCGCATGCACTGCCGGAGTATTTAAGGTGAGGAGTGTCACAGCTGAGTGTCCCCACGGAGAGTAGCAGGCAGGTGACTGTCGTCCGTGCGGGAGAGACAAGCGTCCTCTCTCCTCCCTCAGTCCATCGTCGGAGTCGCAGGCGGGGCGACCAGAGCCGCTCTGACCGTCCACCAGGCTCGCAGGGACAACATGGCAGACGTCTCTGCCAAGGATGGAAGCCAAGTACGAGTTTGAGGTGCAATATAGTGACCAGCAAACCCTGTTTGGGAGAGTGAGTGTCAACGTGATGGAACCGTCTGTGTCCCTCACTGGTGCAGGAGACCTTGGTCAATCTGGCAGGACTTCTGGTCAGCTTAGTCCTCATCCCCCTCGTCACCGACAACCCAGTGTAAGCACAAGTCGCAGCTTTGCCACTGTTTGTTTGTGTTTATGTGTGTGTGTGTGTGTGTGTGTGTGTGTGTGTATCAGCTGATCACCTTCCTCTGCTGCGGTCATCTGACACACTCCTCCGTGTCTCTCTCCCCAGGCTGACGCTCAGCCTCTTCTTCCTCTTCACCATCCTACACCTGTTCTCCAACTACAAAGCGGTGCGCTCTGTCGTCATGGAGACCTTGAACGAGGCTCGGCTCTCCATCGTCCTGCAGCGCTACCTGATGGACGGGCAGGTCCTGGACCCCACCGCGGCCAATCAGATGGAACCCATTCTCTTGGGTGGGAATCTGGAGTTTGTGTTTGGTGTTTGTTGTAGATTACGACACAGCATTTCACTGCCATCTGTCTTTATCGCGTTTGTCTTTGTGGCAGAGTTCAGGAGAAGTGTGCCAATCAGACTGGGGGTGAGGCTGCAGGAGGTTGCAGAGAGGTAAAGGAAGGAAGGAATGAAGGAATGAATTCTTGTTGAGTTCAGTTTCCAGTTTGCTGTGGTTCAGCCCAGTTTTGTGATTCAGCCCAGAGGAACTTGACTTGGCCTTGAAGAACAACAACACGCCGTACCTCATCGGAGTGAGACATGGTATCTAATGCACATTATGGCAGGTGTGTGGAGAGCATGTGAAGAGTGAACGCATCTCCTGATCCGCGGCGTGTGTCTTTCAGGCTGCGTTTGTGTGTGTTTGGGACCGGAGGCATCGGTGCGTGATGAGATCCGAGCCGTTTGCCAAGCCCTGTGCCTCAGCAGCATGCTGACCTCTGCAGCACCGCAGACCCACACCTCCAGAGAATCCCGGATGAAGAACTGGGAAAGGGTGTATGAGAGTCAGAGGCTGATGGACACCATGTTCAGTCCATTTCTCAAGGGTGAGCAGTTGCACAACTGTTTATATTCTCTAAATAGCCACGTTTCCATCCCGCTTTTCTAACTAAAGCTTCCAATTTGTAGGGCTGGAAGCAAGCGGATGGCAGACGAGTCGAACTCTGCTGAACTGGGATGAGTGGAGGGTTGAGTGGAAGTCAAAAAGTAACTAAAGAGTGCCAGAGATGTCATAGGTATTTTCTTATATTTGGCAACATAATCAGTCATGTCTGATTATTCTTTCTTTTTTTTTGGATACAGTGTAATAAATGTTTTTCATACAGAAATTGATGCTGTGGTGTGCTTTGGTTTATTGACAGCATCTCAGCAGTTTCAAGAAGTCCTCACAGGCATTCACGCATCCGTGGTGACTACTGACAGCGTGTTGTGATCACGGCTTAATATATCTTTAAATTGAAAAACACACAGGTCATTTGACTACTCTCAGTTAAACGTCGTGTAACACTTGAAATCACATTCTGATGCTCGTGACATCTGACTGCGCCTCTCTTCTCTGCCACCAGGGGTTGCCATGAGTTTCAAACTGTGTAATAATCACATCCGACCTGGTTTAATCTGTTGTGCAGGGTATCTCCATTCTTCGCTATTAAGAGTTGACTGATGTCGTCATTGATTACCTTGTACTTGTCAGTAAATTTATGTTTCATTCACTCGATTAGCGTTCAGATCAAAACCATCAACCTTTCCTTTACATTAGTCGTTTCTAATATCATTTTCAGTGTTTTGAGGGACTTTTATTTCGAAGGCCCTTACCGGAAATAGAGCGTTTTTCAATAACAAGTGTGCGCGAACAACTGCTACACCAAAGTGACTGATCTTGTGTTCCACGTAACCTAATGTTTACGAAATGGGAAGATACAAGTGTAGCGCTTATAACTGTGCGAGTGAAAACGAGTCTGACGTGACGTTTTTCAAGTGAGTGGGACAATGTACATTCTCCTTCAGCGTGTGTATCAGGCTGATGTAGCCTGTAGCTAATGTTTACACTCAGTGTGGCAGTATAGCTGCTGATTTACACTGATTTGGTCAAGAGTGTAAAATTAGAATAGCGAGAGTATTTTTCCGTAGCAAAGGCGCTTTCTCAGACATCTGTAAATCTTTCTCTGACATCTGTAAAGCCAAGTGCTGAAAAGAATCCGTAACGGCAACACTCCATACGGACGAAGCCCACACACAGCACAACTTATGCATTTGTCTGACCAAACTTTTGCAAAGTAGTATGTGAAAGAGGAATAAGTCTGTGAATGTTCCGCCTGAAGATTCAGATATTTTACATATGAGAGGTGACCATAAGCACTGCATCTAAACACTGCCAAAATATAAACAGACGTGTTTACATGCATAGGTGCAAGTATCTGGTCAGGATTTTTGCTCTCAGTTTATTATTTAATCTCCCCAATACGTGTGTAGCGACAAACGTTTCCTGTGAAATGTATGAAAGTGAGGCAAATAATGGTTTCATCATCAATTATCATTAGTGATCGCCTCACATGCCTTCAGCTTCTTTTCTCGCAGGACTTAACAGATGGACCCTCCCCTTTCTCTCTTCTCAACAGATTTCCGCTGTACAATGATCGAAAACTGAAGAAATGGCTGCAGAGCATGAAGTGGAAGGACTGGAGTCCGTCCCGCTTCTCTGTGCTGTGCAGCCATCACTTTGAGGAGCGATACATCGACAGGAGCGGTAGGAGTATAAAGCTTCGCGATGATGCAGTTCCCACCATTTTCTCCTCAGCTCAGCTCCCACAGAAGAAGCAGGTGTGTGTGTCGTCACTCAGGATACTTGTAAATTCATGATTGTCGTTAGAGATGCAGCTGGTTTGTAGTTTTCTCACATTGTTCTTCCTTGATGTAGGTCACCATCAACCCAAGAAACAAGAGAAATAAGGTAAGAGGAAACACAATGCAACTTCATTAAGCTTCAAACATGAAAGTGGACTTTGTTGTTGTTATTTGAGTGAATTCCCATTCCCATGACCTCACTGGAGGGTTTGTGTTTGTCTGTTTTCTGCCTAGTCTCATAGAGGTAAAGCCGCCCAAACCAGTTCAAGTCTGACTTCAGCTGCAAACACAGACGTCTCTGTCGACGCCCAGATCCAGACAGATCTGACAAAACACAGTGAGGAGGAGTGAGTGTCTCATATCACCATGGAAACGCCATCTATTATCTCATGCTGATGGGTTTAGCTGTGCAGATCTACATGCACGGATGTATATTAAAGCCAAAATGTTGTATATTTATCATCAAGTCAGTATATACTCACTGTTTTGTGGATCATTTTGACCAATCAAAGTTATCAGATTGACACCCAGGAGTCAAATGAAAGCTCAGTTCAACCCTGGGGTTGTGTTCGTCTCCCCCAGGGAGACCAAACCACTCGGCCGGTGGAGAGTCATCGTGGACGAGGGCCTGACCAAGATCGAGTCGTTCCCGTCTTTCTTCCACGGTGATTACTGTTTACCACAGGTGTGTCGTCCTGCGTTGTTTCATAGGATGCACCATTACTCTGCTGTGATCACTTCTCACAACCTCAGCCTCACATTTGTCATGCTGCGTTTCTATTGGCAAAGTAGTCGACGTGTGTCGTAGGAGCAGTCACACTGTGAAACTCCCGGCGACCGCCTAAATGGCCATGTGAACTGGTCTGTAGTGGTTGTTAGTACAACAGCAACCCAAACCTCCAAGTAGCAGAAGTGTGCTTTGTATTTTCCGTATTTCTGCAGCACCGATGGTCCTCATTATGATTCATGCGCAGTGTGCTTCTCTGTTTACACCAGCAGGTGGTCCAGTGGGCCCCAGATGACAACCTGAGCGTAAGTAGTCGGAATGAGCCAGCACGGCAATGACCTGTCTCCTTACTTTGTGAGTTCTGAAGTGAAATATTCCTCTTCTATTTCCACAGACAGAATGTCCAGATGCAGACAACGTAATTCAGGTGATGTCATGTAAAGACGTGGCTGTTGGACAAGGACCCGTCCTGCATTTTAGAGAGTGAAACCAAAACTTTTGTGGGCAGGTGACAGAGCCGTGGGAGTGGCTGGGACTGGACGTCAGGGGACCTTTGCCCCAAACGGCCAACGGGCACAGATACATCTTCACGCTGACGGACTACCACTCCAAGTGGGTGGAGGCCTCGCCCATGCAGGCGTGCCTGGCCTCAGAAGTGGCTCGGCAGATTTCAGAAGTCATCGCCCACTTTGGCTTCCCGCTCCGAATCCTGTCCAGGCTGCCTCACGATATGGTCCACAAGGTGAGCGCGCTCACCACCACCTTTCTCCGTCTCATGAAGGGGTTTCCACATGTGTCATGCGTGAACATCTCCTCTCCATAGATCAACCGAGAGCTGAAAGATGGGCTGAAGGTCGACGTCGCTCTCCTGGTGCACCATCGGCAGACCGGCACAGCGGACTCGATCACGCCGCAGCTGATAGACAGGTGTCCCATATTAGTCCCTCTGTGAAGGAGAGGGTTTGTCTCTTGATAAATGTCTCTTGGCTGCTCTGAGCGTCACGCAGCGAAGCTTCGTCATGCCGGTGTGTCAAAGCCATAAAGCGTCTGCCTCACAACAGGATGGTGAATGAGCTCATGGCCCAACACGCCGCCGACTGGGACGTTTATCTCCCTGCCAAGGTGTTCGGCCTGTGCTTCACAGAGCACCCAAAGAGCGGGGAGAGGCCGTTCTCCTCACTCTGCTGCGAGGACCCACGGCCCATCCGGACCCCCCGCGGACTCCATGTGAGCGCCGCCATCCTTTAGGTCTTTACCAAAGCTGACTTGGAATCCCAAATGAGCCTCACGTCCTCTCTTCCCCACAGTTGACCTCTTCCAAGATTGGAGAGTGTGCCTTTGTGGTGAGGTAGATATTTCAGATGCGGCTGGTAAGTTGACTAGAGCGTTGGAAGTTTTCTGTGGCTGTGGGAAGCTTATTGGGGAAATTCTAACCAGAGCAGTGAAATGTCTTCATCATAGTCTTTTTTTTTTTTTTTGCTTCATCCTTGTCCAATGTGGCGCATTTATGTTTGACTCTTAAACAAAAAATACAACTGCCTTCCATGGATATATTGTGATTTTTTAAAACTTATTAACTAATTTTGAAAGACCAAACACAGACAATGGGTATGATATGACCTATATTTACTGTATTTTGTAGCACAAGTTTGGAAATGACACCAAATAAGAAGGACTGATCAACGGTGATGAAGATGAGCGCCACCTCCTGATGGTGCTCAGGCTGTTATCAATGCGATTGAGGAATTCACCTGGAATTTTAGATGCCATCTGTGCTTGGAGGCATGAATTAATGCTGTTTATCCCTAAAACATCATCTCCACTTGGCACAGGTGAAAAATCTGACATTGCAGTATTTGCTAAACACTGCAGTGTTTAAAAAGATCATAAATGTGATTTAAAGCATTGCACATGGAAGACATGACCCACAGCAGCCTCTCTGAAGCCCAGACACTCAAAGCTCAAACACGCAAATGCAGGTGTTTTGCTGTATCGTGTCTTGTTTTTATACAGATTTTAGAGGGATGGCCCACTTTGTTAAGTTATACAACTAAAGGACGTTTTTATATGGTTGAGAAAATCACTATTTCTGGGGGTTCCTGCAGTTTCATGAACTGTCAATAAAGTTCCCTCAAGGTATGCCTCCCCCCCTCTGGTCACCTTTTTTCTAAAAAAATGACAAAAATTGTAATGTTGGAATGTCAGTCCACTAACCTTGGATACATCACAGTCATTAAAACGCGTACACGCTAAAAACAAACTACGGGTGCCGAATGGGCCCCTCGCCCCCGTGCGTCATATATGAGGTATCAAGTTTCGCGTGTGTACACTCTGCGATACCAAAACAAGACATCAGGAGCGGAATTGAAGTATGCCACACAAAAACACTCGTTACGAATATTTACACTGTGAAAGTGCACTCTTGTGGCGAACTTGTGGGAGTTTCTGTTGTTATGAAACAGCTGCATTGTGAGGAGTGAGGTAAACGCCACGGCGCCAGCACCGCCCCCTGTCGGCCGGCGCGGAGGGTGCGGCGAAGCTCAGCTGTTGTCGCTGCGCAGCTGAGGCGTTTATCTGATCAACCGACCGGGAGAAATGGTGAGTGAGTCCGGCGCAACCGGCCCCAGTGTCGGCCCCAGAGAATTCTGTCTCGGGGCATTGTCTCAGCTCGTCCATCAACCTCGAGAAATGTTTGAAAACGCTGCCGTCGTCCGCCCAACTCCGCTTTTCCCAAAGAACAGGCGACGGGCTCGAAGCTGTGTCTTTGTTTAGCTAACGACGGCTAATGCTAGCTGGTTAACATCAACAAAAGTAGACACGCTCTAGTTCAAACCGACATGTTGGTGACAGCTTGTCACAACGATGTAACCAAGTAAACCTCGAGGTTTTGTTCGTTTGGTGTAGCAACTGGCACTTGTTTTACACAAAGACGATAGAAATCGCAGCCCGACGCTACTTGGTACAGAAAATCGCCTGAGCTAGCCAAAGTTTGGCTAATGCCCGCATATGTGGCTTGACTTCATTTGACTTGACTCAACCTAATGATTTGTTTTTGCGCCCCCATTGCTCCTTTCTGTGGGACACGTTAGCGAAGTGTTGTATCAAGTTGTTGTAAAGGAGCATAAGTGTTAGCCCGGCTGTGGAGCCCATGTAGCTCCTCTCAGGCGGAGCTAGCCGCAGCGGCTTAGCGGCGTGGTGAGCCGCCCGCCTCTCTTCTCTCACTTCTGTTGGAAGCGTCGGCAAAATGTGAGGCTGTTAAACTGGTTTCTTGATCATGGCAACCCGACCGATCCGGCTGTTAAGGAGACATTGTGCCAGTCACTTCAGTTAAAACCTTAATAACCCAGTCTAAACCCGCAATGACTTCATATTCTTTGCTGGTGTAGCTGAACAGAGAACGCTGCGATGAAAACGCAGACAAACTTCCACTTCCGGTTCCATGAATCCGCTGCACACCGTGTCAACAAAGTGAAATAAAGTGTGTCCCCTCAGTAATGGAGTCACTCATCGCCGGGTGAGGTAGAAGTTGGCGTCCAATCTAACTTACTTTCACACTGTCTCAGTGTGTTTTGTCGCAGTTTCGCTTTCAGTGGCTGCTGACTGCTCATCTCAGTCCCAAACCACACCAGCTCACACCAAATCTGCTTTTTCAGTCCAGTTCGTGGCAAGGAATCGTAACGTCTCACACACTTGAAACAGGCGGGTCTGACCTGGTCGTAGCACTCTAAACAGATGAGGAAGCTCGATAAACCTGAGGTGTGAGGGAGAGGTAAAAAGGTTAAGACTCTCTCAGCTGGGCGAGAACACAAATACAGGACAGCCATCACAAATCGGCCATACGGTAGACGCGTCAGGGTACCGTAGTTGCAGTCACTTCCATCAAGATGGAAAGAGGCGACAGTAGGTGGCACTCTACAGCCTATGCAGGAGAAATGTGCAGATAGAAAGACATGGGTGCTCTGCGGTGAGTTATTTGATGACAAAAGGAGAAGTGTCGTGATGGGCTGGTGTTTTAGAGCTCATGCGGGCCTTGTTTATAGTTAAAGCTGGCTTTTCTGGCTTCAGTCTGAAATAACCCTGCACATCTTTGTGTTCTGCCAGTAAATCCTCCATTTTGTTGGAAAATGAAGGCAGTTGAAGGACAGCCCTGGATGGATCTCTCTCTCCGCCACCCTCCCTGTCTTGTCTCAATTCCCTGCCTCCTCTCTGTCCTCCGCAGGACGTGTTTCTGATGATCCGGCGTCACAAGACGACCATCTTCACTGACGCTAAAGAGTCCACCACAGTCTACGAGCTGAAGCGCATCGTGGAGGGCATCATGAAGAGGCCACCGGAGGACCAGAGGCTTTTCAAGGTATTGTCCATAGTCGAACATCCTGCTGAGTAGAGCACCATCAATGAGTTCTATTCAGAGGCCACACATTTACAAGTGGAGTTGTGGCCGTTGGGTGAAGCGAGAGCGTGTGAGATGAGCCAGTGACGAACGCTGACTGTTGGTGCTCCAAATAGATCCCACACATCAAAAATAGTTTTTTTGTCCCGCTCAGTAAGGTTTAGATCAGCGCACTCTCTCTGAGTAGTCACATTTCAAGGTGCAGACTGTGAGAAGATGCGGAAAGTGAGGTGAGAATTCCCACTCACCACCAGGATGAGAGGGGTCACAGCAGCGGTGTGTATTGGAATTCCTATAGAAAACATTTCCTACAAAGCCTCCACAAAGATCCAGGCGTCGGCAGCATTAGCAGGATCACTGTTCTCACACAGTTTGTTCCCAGTGCTTGGAATGGAAGTTTGGCTTCTTACTGCAGCTATTTATCACAGTGAAACAGAAGACTTGATATTCCCGCTCAGCTCGTCGTTGGCCAGATAAGCTGAGTGAAACGGGCTGGCCTGCGGGCCAGAGATTTACATCCACTCTTCACACTGTGTTTTGTTTCTGTGTGAGAAGCCTGAGCCACTTTTAGCCACAAGAGCTCAGTTTCCCCGGATGATATCACCATTTATTATCTTACGGCATAATTTGCTTTTATTAGACTTTCAGACTGCGGTGCTCCAGAGACTTTATCTGTGAGTCAGAGCTTTGCAAAGCTTTGACGTGAAAGTCAGCCAACTGGAACTCCAAAAGTAGACTCTCCGCAATTAGTGAGCCTGTTTAGACGCACTCCGAGTATCTGATACTAATCCATTGTCCAGTAACAAGTCAACGGCAGAGTGAGATATTCTATTTCAGATTACAGTAGTTATTTGAGGATAACTATGCTCTCCTGTCCTCCTGGATGTACTGCCCCACACTGTCCCCCTCCTTACTTGAGGACATAGTTGTTGTTTTTGTCAGTACATGTTGCTATTTGTTGCACAGTTACAGTTTGATTTGAGCATTTCCTTGAGCGCGGCCACTTTCATTTCTCTGCACACCCACTGAACATGTGAACAGTAAAACTCTCGAGTTCTGAATAAGGAACGGGACAGAGACATCTCAGCTTCGCTCCAACGCTCCAACGTCATGGTGCATGTTTACCATTTGTCTGACTTAATTCACTGTTAAACATCAGCGCACGAGTCTATAAGAACAAAAAATCATGATCATCATGAGCCAAATCATGGCAGATCATCTGTCTCCACCTTCTCCTGTATTTCATATCCTGGACTGATCTGCCAACTGAATCTTTCTCTTCCACCACACTCATGAACCTCCTCAGCAGTCCTCCTCTTTGTCGCCCACCAGGCTCTTGCATCTTCTTCATCCTCCGTCTCACATGTCCCACCGTCTCTCCCTCGTATCTGTCCAAACCTTCTCAATCTCTCTTCTCTGCCAAACTGTCCAAACTGCCGCACCTTTGCTGTTCCTCTGAACTTGTCCTTCCTCATCGCCCCCTCCTGGATCCTCCCAATGAAGGAACTGGGCGTGAGGAAGGCGTAGTGGTGCAGATGACAAAAACAAACAAAAAAGCTTCAGACTTCTGGAGCTGTTACATCTCATGTCCAATGAAACAACAATCAATCGAAACCATCAAAGCCCAGTAGCCCCTTATTTACACCACATATGTACCCATAGAGTGATCCAGTAATGGACGAGAACACGTAAGAAGCTTTTTCGACTAATACATTTGGAGGTATGTGCAAATGGGTTTAATTCAATTCCCACAAAAATCTGATTTCTCCAGTTGCTGGCGTATTGAAATGGCTTCGGGATGTAACAGAGCAGCTTCCAGGTGGCGAGGCTTAAATGTTGCTTTTGGTTTTATCTTATCCTTTGTTTCTCTGCTCACGTCATCAGGATGACCTGTTACTGAATGACATCAAAACACTGGGAGACTGTGGCTTCACAAACCAGACGGCCCGGCCTCAGGCCCCGGCCACCGTGGGCTTAGCTTTCCGTCTGGGAGGTAAGTCTGGCACAAAGCCCTTTTCCTCCCGACATAAACCATTACTGGGCATGAATTCCTCAAGTGCTGACGCTGAGACACGAGATATCCTGTGGAGAAAGACAAGCTGGGTCGTGCACACACCACCAAACTGGCGAGAAGGGAGCCGAATTCCACCATCGCTGAAAAACGGCCGTTGCCGACAAGGCGGACGCGTCGCTCTCGTAGAACGATGGCATCTAAGAGCTCACTGCCGATGTGAATGCATCACTGAGCATGTGAGAACAACTGTGTTGGTTTCTCTGTGGCCCAAAGAAAGTTCCTGCCAAGGTTTCTCATTGCATAAACAGAGACGTGAGGCTCTGTAAAACACAGCAAACGCCGATGTGCCGGCAGAGACACAGACACCCTCTTGACACGCGAGGCCACAGGATCCATCTTTGTTCCTCTCTTCCTGCGCAGGCCCCGTATTGACTCCTGCCTCACAAATCAAGCCCATCCACTCAGTCATCTCACAACCTGATACCCCGTCTAGTGTTTCACAGGGCTTTGCAGATGTCTTCCACGATGGACTGTTCCCAACCGGAATAATGTCTAAAAAAGAATTTGAAAAAATGAGAGTAAAAAGGAAGACATCTGGTAGAGCTGGTAGATCTTTGAGAGGTCAATGATCTTTAGAACACTCGGTTGACATGCAGTCAAACTCGCATGTGGAGAGGAGATGAACTCGGTAAATGGATTTAGGAAAAATGAGCAGAAATGAGATAGAAGGTCTCTTGGCAACGTCAACTCCAAGTGATCTCCCTTCCCCTCGAATACTGACAACTGCTTTTTATGAGGAACCCAAAGTGGCCAGAATTTTGTTTATCAGCTGTGCCAACAGTCTCAGAACTCTGGGAGGTGGGAAAAGTTGTAAATGAAATGGTCCCGAAGCTCCAGCTGACTGTGATTGTCTCTGTCTCCCTCTGGTCTCCGTCACGCCGTGTCCCGGTCCCCCGGTTCCAGACGACACGTTCGAGCAGCTGAGGATCGAGCCCTTCTCCACCCCCCCGGAGCTCCCCGACGTGATGAAGCCTCAGGACTCGGGCAGCACCACCAACGA
>OMPJ01041548.1:15978-33152 GCA_900312935.1 Carapus acus
GGCGGGTAGCTGCGCCTCAAGCTAACGCACACATACACGGTCGGGCCGAGCCCCGAGACACGGGCAAACATGGAACTCGGTGAGTGCGTCATGTCGGCCGGCAGGGCCGTGCTGGACATGGTGGAGCGAGAGTGGCAGCCTCTGTCCCAGGGCGAGCTGGAGCTGCGGCTGGACCAGTCGGTGGAGGAGCTCTTGGAGGCGGAGCTGCTAGCCCGGGTCAGCGCTCCGTCTCTGGCCGCCTCTCCCCCGCTCCTACTACGCCTGGTGCCGAGCCACAGCGACGCGGACCCTGCGGGTCAATACACTCGAACCACAACCAGCAGCGAGGCGGAGACACAATCACTCGAGGAGGACGCCAACACTGCGGTTGTCAAGGTAAGGACACACGTTGGAAGATCCAATCCAACTTTAAAGATGAACAGGCAGTGAAATTGAGTCAAAGTAAATGTGGGGAACCGTTTGTTGTGTTAGACACATGATTGTGGTTTCTTTGACCTAAACATGTAATTAATGTTCTTAACAGTTGAATGAAAACAAAGCAAGTCAAACCATCAGTGAGGTGTGTGAGCAGGGACAGGTGCAAGCAGAATCGTCATTATCTCAAATGCCTCTTTGTCATTGCTTTTCCACCAGCACCTCACAGAGCTCCTCAGCTCTAAATGGAAGGCTCGTCTGGCAGGACGAGCTCGTCTATCCCTGTCCCACACTGTCCTGCTGTCCCTGGCGCTGCTGTCCAAGCGGGTCAGCTACCGCTCCGTGTCCAGCCAGTTCAGCGTAGAGAAGGGGAACATCCACCGGATCTTCTTCTCCTTCTGCGAGCGCGTCAGCTCGCTGCAGGAGGAGCACATCAGATGGCCCGTCGGTGAGAGGACTTCACAATGTGTGCTAAGAAAATGTGCAGTAAGAGAAGACTGACCAGTGTTTCTCTCTCCAGGTGCAGAAGCTGTAGATGCTCTGTACCCCATTGCTAGCTTACCTGGACACGAGAATGAACCGGAGCAGCGCGGACTCCCAAAGGTCCTCGGAGTTCTGGGACACACTCGAATCCCGATCCGTCTGCCGGCAGGGAAGCAGGACGTGGAGAGCGTGATGCCTGAGGTGAAGAGGACGAAGAGGGAGGCCCACCCTGACTCCTGGCTTCACCTGGAGCTGGTGTGTGACCGCACGGGCCGGTTCCTACACTGCAGAATAGCCAGGGGGTCGGAGACGGATCGAGCCGGGGCTCTGAGGGACAAACTGGAGCGGCAGCCCGACCTGCTGCCCCCTGGATCGTGCGTCGTCGCCAAGGCCGGGTATCCGCTCACCGCTCACATTTTAACCCCGTACGCAGACAAGCGGGGACAGAGAGAGGACCTGTTCAACAAGTTGCTTGAGGATCATCTGAACGTCTTGGATCGGGCCGTTGCACAGCTGAAAAGCAGATTTCAAAGACTGCGGTACCTGGATATTGGGAGGTACGAGCGAGCCGTAGCTGTGGTGTCGACCGCCTGCGTGCTGCACAATGTTTTTCTGAATGTGGGGGAACCAGCTCAGGAGGTACAGATGGAAGAAAGCAGCAGCCCAGCGGAGGAGGGAGAGATGGACATGGAGGGCATCAGAAGACGGGACGCTGTGGCAGACTTGCTGTATCAAAGAATGGAATCTGGAAGTACACAGTGATGATCATGGGGGACGCACATATTTTTTACGTTTATTTAAACAATCTGTTGAGACTAATAAAGTTCCTCATCAGAAAGTGGTTCTGTTCATCCTGTAGACAAACTTTCAGTCACACTACATTTCAATCAGATTTTTTTGCAATTGTTGCTTCATTGCATGAAGGACACTTTCCACCATCTCCTGCTGTCTCTCACTCTTAATTGTGATGCAGCTTCTTTCAGAAAGCACACACTTCTTAGATTACAGAGTGGATGAGAGTCAGTCGAGGTGTGTCAGATTCACTTTCCCTGCTGCTTGTTTTCATATCTCACACGTCATGTTGGAAATGTCTATTCTGCACCTCATCCTTCACTTTGCACCAAGACCTCACAGGCCATCTGACCGACTCTCAGCTCGAGGCCAACTAGTGACGCATCATTCATTAGTCAGTCTGCAGCATCGCTAGAGTCCAAGTCAAAACAACAGTTTCAATGTCCGCAGGCCTTTTCCACCTCCTCTGGTCAAAGGTCAATCCTTGGACAGCTGCGCAGTGTTCCTCTGGGCCAGGCTGGAGATGGCTTGGGCCAGATTGTTGATGGCCTCTATTTTGCGCTCCTCCAGGGCTCTCTGCTGTGCCCACATGTTCAGCTTTCTCTCCTGCAGCTCCATGTAGAGCTGCAGCACGTCCTGCGGAGGTCGGGCGGAGCAGGGGGCGGCCGCCGTCTGAGGGTTGGGCAGGATGGGGGTGAATTTCTTGCTGGCTATAGCCTGACCCACTTTGGTGCCGCCATGCTTGGCCCTGCGCTGGTCCTCCATCTCCTCCCTGCTCCTGCCCAGGACCTCGTGCATGGCCTTGAAGAACTCCCAGTGCACGCTGCCCGCTCCCAGCCTCTTGGCCCGCTCTGCGTTTTTCCTGTACGTGGGCAGCATGTTTCTCCACTTGAGGTCACACTCGTAAGCTTTTACACTCACGTCTGTGACATCAGACTCCCTCAATTTGATGTTGACTTTCTCCGCCACCATCTCCCAAAGTTTCTTTTTCTTGCACACTGACTGGTCGAAAGCTTGGTCCATTTCCAGCCGCGTGTTCACAAGGTGCCAGGTGGCCTGCAGGGTCCACACGAAGTCTTGACCAGAAGGGAGAATGATTCATTAATATGGGCCATAGACAACGTTACACCTCCTCTTTTGTCTTCAGTAGGTTTTACAGCACCAAGTGGCTTCTTCAATCAAAATGCATTGTATGTGACAAACCAAGAATTAACTGCTGTGACAAAGTATTATAAATATGAATTAAGTCAACTGGATTCACAGAATGACAAAACATTTCAACAGATTAAAATTGGCGCATTTTAGGAAAGAAAAATGATATCATATATTTGATAATGTATTTAATATATTAAAGGGGCTGGTTTAACGGCAAAAATGGTACAAAATCGACAGATGAGCTCAACTTCAGGAATTTACAGCTCACAAAAGATGTAGAAAATGAGAAACATTCTTCAGTTTTATTTTTATGCCACTGATGTATGATCCATTTTCAAAGCAACGCCACGGTGCGTGTTGTATGACGTACTGTGTCCTAAATGTCAATGTTTACGTGCATCATCAGCACTTCCTCGCGTTGTGCGATGACAACGGTGAAATCTCTATAATTCACAACAGTCCGCACTAACCTGCTTTTGTTTTATCGATCTCCACATTAGGAACCACGGTATGTTTTTCCTCCATTTCCGCACTTTGTATCACAATTGTCTCAATCACCTCCATGATATTACTCAGACACAACCGCGCAATGGGTTGTTGTGAAATAACCGATTAACCAAGCGTGGAATTTAACAACCGCCGTGCGGCACCGATGGATTTGCCCGCATCGTCCACACCGATGACAATAACAACGTCGCGCTGCATCATGGGTAAGAAAGTACTTTTCCGGTGATTACACGTCAGCTTGAAGGTTTTCACGTGTTGCGTTTAAACTACATTCACTACACAATGTGAATAGTCCGGGGAACGACGAACATTTCACCCCTTTGGGAGATGTAGTTTTTTGTATCACACATTGAATTATTTGATTCAGGCTTTACAACTACAAGTCCCAGAAGTAGCCTACGGGGTCCTCCTCTTCATACACTGCTCCCTCCCTCTGCCGCCTCCCCGTTTTACTGTTTGGCTAAAGATGGCGTTAGCGGCTAACACAGGCGACTGCTTTTTATTGCATAAATATCATTTCGCTTGTGGTATCAAAACATTGACTAAATCGAGCCTTGATTGCTGATATGATGTGTAAAATGTTTGACGTTGGTGAAATGCGCATCAATTTCGTAGAATATCGCTTAGAATCGGCATTGTCAACGATGTAGGCCTGTTTTCAGGGAGTGGACCGCAGATATTGGAACTTCATATCCCAGCAGCACCTGCGATTACGGCGTCAGCTCCACGACTTCCGGTTTCTTGGTGGTACTTGTAGTTTTTGATTTCTAATGTCACTTTAAAAAGTCAAATTTTGATCTCTGCCTCAATGAGTGAAGAACATTTTGATATAATATTGCATATTCCTTCAGTCAGAGGATCCAGAAAGCGAGAGAGTTGTTGCTGTCGGCTGGGATGGTCAGGTACCTTTGTACGTTCCATAGCTGACAGCAAAGAAGAGTTAAGTGAGAGACAATGGCAACATCGCCAGGACAGGTTGACTGGAAACAGACTCGGGGGTCGGCACTGTCCAAAGAAGGGCACATCTCCTCACCGGAGTCGTCGCTGACCTGGTGCTTGGCCCATCTTTGCAAACCTGGATCAGGGGCGGAAGAAGAGGGTCATGGACCTTCAGAAATGGACAAGAGATCTAGAGCAGCACAGTGGCGAGCTCTGGTCGGCATCCGGACTCAGCATATCAAAGGCGGCAAGGCTGGCATTGCTCGGTTTCGAAGACTCGGTGGTCTTCGGCCCCTTCTGAATGTCCTACGGCCCTTGGAGTGCTCCAGAAAAACTTTGGATCTGGCTCTAAGTATCTTGGCCAACTGCTGCACCGAGCAGGAGACCCGAGTCGAGGTGAGGTCACAAAATGGAGAAAGGTCCAGATGGCTGAAGCACACCCAAAATGACTCACATTTATATTTCGTTCCAGGTGTGCAAGCTCGAGGGGATAACTGTCCTTGGTAAGAGTAGATTTTTTTTCTATGTCACAGCAGCTCTGTCCTTCTCATTTTCATGCTGTCATTCAGCCAGGAACTGATTCTCAACAACTGAAGCCAGATTTTCTCGCGTTTTGTGATAGTTTCATTTGTTAAGTAGGTGAAGGTGTTGCACCTCACGTAAGAGCTCATTGTGTATGCTAATTTACTGTCAGCTATGACATCGCAATCATGACTGAGGCTCAAAAGCTAAAACCTAAGTTTGCATAAATTCCCCTCACGTGTCAACACAACCTTTGGTAGCCGTCACAGATGACGGTATTCATGCATATCAGGCTGTGTTATTGTCATGGTAAGATAACATTTTATGCCTCCACGGACTCTTTTCAGTGGACATCCTGAAGAGAAACGTGGCGGTGGACACTGTCCGTAACCGTGCGGCTCGGGCATTAGGAAATCTGGCGATGGACCCGGAGACTTCGGCGCTGATCCACTCTGCAGGTGAGTGCAGCTGCTTTGGTGTCATCCTGTGTTTGTGTCACTCGGGCGGGAGAATTCATGCCCACTGGCCTGCGGTGATAGCGTGACGCTGGCAAGCTAGCCAGTGGCACCATGCAAAGACCAGTGCAAAACCAGCAAACCGCCAGCCAGTCCCAGTGTGTGCTAAACATGGCTCAATTCTATTAGAGCAAATTTTGAGCTCCTGAGCTCTTGTTTTTTACTCCTTGAGATTTGTTTTCTTTATCGGACCAGATCTCTGAAAAGAAAATCAAAGACATTTTCAATATGATGGTGCAACATCATCATGTAACAGAAAATGGGGCTAAGTACTTTATCATGTATTTCATCACACAACAGGGGTCAGTAAATCAAAATGGATGTCTTCACCGTGATCCCCTCATTCAACCACCTCTGACACCCGAGCCGAGGCAGAAAAAGAGCAGCGGAGAAAACCGCAACAACTATGAAGAATAATATGCTATATTAAACATCCCATACCATTAATGTACTTGACATCAACTAATATGATATTCTCTGTCAAATAATATCAGTATTATTAGTTGTAATATATCCTGGATGAATCATCAACAATCGTTATCATGTAGATTAATAATAGTATCCTGTTGAGTTGTGAAAATTAATCATAATTAGACATTATTATTACTATTATTATTAGTTGTTGTTGTTGTTGTGACTAGTATTAGTCGTAGTAGTACAAATAGTAAGAGTAGTAGTATTAACTACAACAATGCTAATAATTTTTGTTATTATTATTGGACATAGCTGTTCAATAAAAATAGTAATATTAATGATGATGATTGTTACTGTTGTCATCGTCATCACCGGCTTACAAATGCGCTTTCCCCCCCATCTGCACGGCCTAGAAATGTAATAATATTCCAGAGAAGTGTGTGTGTTGTTCTGTTGTTATTGGTAGATGGGCTCCATAATGTGTGACAGGCTGCACTGTTTGTGACTCCTGTAGTCTTCATGAGTGAACCCATGAGTGAGGCAAGACCATCCCAAACGCAACATAAAGAGAAACACCTCTTTAATTGGCAAATCAATTTAATGACTTTTAACTACAAAAAACAGAACACATGACGTTGAGCGGTCCAAAACAACAAACACACAGCGTACTCAAAAACAGTCAAGCTCACCCACCCTGCGTAACCTCAAACAAAACAACAGTCCTTTCCCTCCCGACCAGTACCAGTAACAGTGATTAACATTTCCCCTGACCCAAATGTTTACCTCCACATGCAAATTTAAATGCCCACGCAGGACAAGGCATCGGCCACAATGTTATCGGCCCCTTTTACATATTGAACCTCCAGATTAAAATCCAACAGCAACTGTCGCCGGGTTTCCGGTGCAGGAAAATGTCCTATAGCCTGTACTTGAGCTGCCACAGGACGTTCCTGTCGCTGTCCCACCTGTTTCCCCAGGTAAGTAACCATGGCCTCGCTAGATTTCATTTGGGTAAATTCACGATGAGGGAAGCCTCCCTCAAACCACCAAAACTGTTCGCAAGGCGCTCAGGGGCTCGGCCCAAGTGGAGGAATATACGACAATGTTGTCTAGGTAGGCCTCGCAGTTCTCAACCCCAAAAAGTACTGTGTTGAAAAGTGGCCGCAGCATTCTTTAGACCAGTGTTTCCCAACATTTTTTCAGCCATGTCACATTTTGACATTTAAAGTGTCATTGACATTTAAAATAATCCCACGGCACTCCATGTTAGTTGTCGACTGAGGAGTGGGGTGGAGGGTGCTAGTGAAAATATTTGCCCGACCTGAAGTAGTTGACGGGGGAGGGGGTGTTCACGTGACTACTTTGGCCGCGGCACACCGGGAGACACGTCGCGGTACACTAGTGTATCGCGGAACACCGGTTGGGAAACACTGCTTTAGAGCAAAGGGCATTACAGTGTATTGGAGGGAATGATCCGGGGTGACAAACGCAGACATTTCCGAGGCATGGGGTGTGAGAGGCACCTGCCTGTATCCCTACAGCAAGTCGAGTGTTGATCACACGGTTTAAAAGAAGGAACTGGATTTTCATCTCAGCCTGTGCACCGGAGAGGGCACTGCGGGCCGACTCCATCGCTGAGTGGAACCGGTTATCTGACGGACATGGCAGGATCGGCCACATTTGGCCTCATTAGATCTGAAGCCCGGTCAAAGGAAAAAAACGAAGAATGCGGTTGTGAGTCTTCCCGGTACTCAAGTGCCCGCAGAGAATGTGATCATGAACCAAGCTCAAGACCTGTTTGGCGCACCGCCTGGCGCTGGCGCCCAGTCATCACAACACTCCCCTGATCCTAGGAATAAGTCGCCTCTGAGCCGCCCTCCTATATTTGTGTAAAGAACGGTCGCATGCTGCGCTTCTATCAGCTGCTGATCCAGGCGGGGAACACAGCGGGCGAAGCAGGTGGAGAACAAACCTCCAACCCCGCGGTCAGGACTTCTGTTACTTCGGAAACCCCCTGGGAAAACCTGGTCCCCCGCCAGGTCGTTCCCGAGGATGAGATCTACTCCCGATATTGGTGTTCACGTCAACACGGACGAGGCAGACACCAACGGACAGCTGTACGGGACACGTACAACACTTCAATCGGTGCCCCACACCGGCCAATCTGTCCCGCAATACGTGTCATCCGAAAATGGTGGGACGTCTCCACGGACAATCGAGTATTTGGCACAGATGTCACGCACAACGGTGATCTGGACCCTGCACGTCTCACTCCCCGGCACCGCCAAGAACCCGTTGGAAGCCAACGGTTTGAAATCCACGTCCACTTCCCCGGGGGATACTATCGTCAGTGCAGGCTCCTCTGGGGCGACTATAGACTGACCCCGAACAACGGACAGATCCTCAGTTCGATTGCGATTTTCCTTCTCTCAAAGCGGACAAACCCAAACCAGGTGGTCAGTCGCTCGGCAATCAAAACAAGCGCGCTTCTCCACCTCCGTCTCCCCAAAAGCTGGAACCAGGGCGATGTGCCGGGACTCAGGCACAGTAGAGGGCAGTGGAGGCTGGCGCTCCGGCTCCAGCATCTTGATTTGGAGGTGCGTGGCCTCCACCTCCAAACGCTTCAAATGAATACTGGATCTAAGCTCCTCCACGGTCCTACCGGCCACCGCAGGCGATATTGACCGCTCAGCAGCTGAGGGTGACGCCCCTCCGAGGGTGACGCCCTTCCGAGGGTGACGCCCCTCTGAGGGTATCGCGCCCCTGCGCGCTCCTCAGCCCTGGTGGCCACGATCAGGCATGCTCCTGGAGCGCTCCTACAATCAGCGCCCTCAACTCGCCGAGCCGTGACGCAATCAAAGTCCAATCAGCCACCCGACAAGCATCCTATTAAGCCAGGGTGGGCTGAGCCTTCCACTCCTCCATTTCTAAATTCCATGTTCACACGACAGGTATTGCGCACGCACACACACACATAAGGAACACCCTGCACCGCGATCCGGTTCGGATCCCGGACGATCCAACAATTTATGTTACCTCGTGGGCAGTAGAGGAAGAAACCAGCGCCGGGCTGGGAACGGGGCACCTGACCGGCCCTTTAAAGCAGTGTTTCCCAACCGGTGTTCCGCGGAACACTAGTGTCCACCGGTGTGCTGCCGCCAGAGTCGTCACGTGCCCAACGCCCCACCGTCGACAACTTTCAGTGGGGCGAAATGTTTGTGGCTAGCGTACCCTTAAATAGCAAAGCTTTGCCATCACGTGTGACAGAAAAAGAAAACGGGCAAAGACACCCTGGTGGTGCCCAGCACCCACCCAGTGCCCAGGAGGCCACACGGCCCGATGACTCTGAGTCCTAACATGAGTTTGTGTGTCCTCACAGGCGGCGTCCCTCACCTCCTCCTCTGCGTGTCTCTGTCCTCGGCCCCGTCGTCCCCCACCGCCGCTCCGGCCAAAGACCCCTGTCCCAAGCTGGAGTGCGCCCAGTCGGCGGCCCGGGCGCTGCTCTACCTCTCTGACACGGCGTCCAACCGCCTGTCTCTGCTCACGCAGGGGGCCGTCTCTGCCCTGGCCCCCCTCCTGGCCCCGGAGCACCCTCAGGCCCTGAGGCGGGCCGCCCTGCGGACGCTGCACGAGCTGACCCGCGGCTGCGGCGTGGAGTGCGCCAGGGAGGTCTCCCGCTCGGGGGTCCTGGCCCAGCTGGGCGTCATGGCGTCCGGCGAGTCGGGCAAGCCGTCGGAGGAGCTGGCGCTGAAGACCCTGGCCAACGTGTGCGCCCAGGGCAGCCTGCGCCCCCTGGTGGGCTCTCTGGACGTCATTCCCAAGTTCGCGGCGGAGGCCAAGCGGGACCCGGCCAAGTCAGGAGTGTTCTTCAAGGCGCTGTGCCTGTGCTGCAAGGAGGCCGTCAACCGGGCCAAGGTGAAGGAGAGCGGCGGGCTGGAGGTGCTGACCGGCTTCTTGGCGTCCCACCAGAGTCACCCGCTCTCGCGACTCGCCATCTTGGCCTGCGTGGACTTCGTGTACGACGAGCTGGCCATGGAGCAGCTGCAGGAGCTGGGCCTGGTCCCGCTCCTGGTGGCCCGCCTGGTCCGGCTCACCCGAGGGGAGGAGGAGCAGGCGGCCGAGAGGACGGACGCGAGCCTGACCTCCGGCACGTCCCCGTCCGAGCTCCTGTCCTCCTCCTGCTTGGAATCCTTCGACTTCCCCCCGCCTGAGGGTTACAAGAAGGAGGAGGCCAGCAGAGAGCAGGGCTCTCCCAGCTTCCTCAGCCTCAGGTACGTGTTTCGCCCAGTTTAACGTGATCAGAGCGCCCCAAGGGGGACACTGGGCATGTTGGTGAAGACCTCACCCATTTGGTATGACGTTTTGTTTTCTTATCTTCAGGTCCTGGTTGGTGTCAGAGGGGCTGATCTCCTCTGAGGGCGACTTATTGGAATGCCCGAGCAGTGCGGATGGAGAATGGGGGAATCTCAACACGTCCACCTTCTCCTCTTCCTCCTCCCAAACCCCTTCACCAAACCCCGACCTCCATTCCACTCTGGCAGGCTCCGCCTCCTCCAGCCCTCCCGCTACCATCTCCTCCTCCTCCTCTTCTTCTTCTCCCAAACCGCCTCAGCCGTCACCTCTCATCTGTTCCTCCGAGTGCCAGAGTGCGTCAGCACTGAAAACCTCTGACCCTGCTCCTCCTCAGTCTGGTCCACATCCACCCTCCACCCAGCCGCTCGGCTCCTCTGCCAAATCTCCTCCGTTCCAGACCTCCCCGACCAAGTTCTCCTCGCCTCACAGGAAGAGGCAGCGGGTCCAGTCCGCGGGGCCCCTGACCAAAGTGACCCTGGACGCGCCGCCCTCGGCGCCTCGCCCCGCGGCGTGCCCGCACCCCTTCCACCCCGAGCCCTGGACGGCAGAGTCGCCCGTCCTGCTGCTGCTGTCGCGCTTCTCGCACGCCTCCGACCCGAGCGGCTCCCTGGTCAGCGGCGAGGTGATCTCGGGCCTGCTCCTCTACCTCACCCAGCACCGGGACCCCAGCGGCAGGTGCGTGCGCCTGCTGTGCCGGCTCAGCTGCAACCCAAACTGCCTGCAGGCGCTGGTGCGGACCGGCGCCGTGGCGCTGATCCACCACCGCCTCTGCCTGAGAGGCGGCGAGCGGGAAGGCGAGAGGCGGCAGACGGAGCGCACCAGGGCCAAAGTCCGGCAACTCGGTGAGAAGTCGCCGGAGTAAACGCGGCCATCCGTGTTTCGCGCACACACTGAGGCGGCGTGTGTTTCTCCTCGCAGGCGTCACTCTTTTGAACAACCTGCGGGTCCAGTGTGAGTCCGGCTTCGGCTTCGGCGTGTTGGCCCACGTGATGCTCTCGGGGTCGGACGCCGACAAGCTGAACTGCGCGCTGTCGCTGCCCCTCATCAACAGGTGAGCACGGCGGCCTCCTGAGCAGCGTCTGCAGCTTTGGCTGCCAGGAGGCTGGAATCTTTATTGTCATTACAACAACTCACATTGTGTAACAAAGTTATGGTGGGTGCTGAGTTTGGGTGCATTTTAAAGCGTGTAAATGGGAAAGCGGCAGAATGCAGCTATGGCCTCAGGGTTGGAGGGGAAGATGTTGGGGAGCGGTGGTCATTGGTTCTATTGGTTGTTAGTCAAGATACAATGAAAGTCAAACCTCAGTGTGTCATATTTTCCAACAGGAATTAAAACTTGACTATTTTGCCCTCTCTGCACCATCAGTGGGCATCTGAAATCAGAGCGCATGTGCTCCACAGATTTGAAAGCTGTATTTGTGAGGTTGACTCAAATGGGGTCCGGGCTTGACCTATGGTGACCTCTGGCTAATCCATTGTCATCGTGCATGTGGGCTAAATTACTCAGATAAACCTTCATACTTACATGTGTCTTCACTCTCTTACCCTCAGCAACAAGACCATGTTGAAGAAGCTTCTTCTGGACAGCGGCGGGCTCCTTTTGGCTCTCCAGCCGCTCAACTGCGAGGAGGACGTCGACGAAGATCAGCCCGGCGAATGTGGCAGGCTGCTGTCCGATTGGTCGATCTCCTCAACCTCTCAGCGGCACGCGCTGTACTTTTCCCTCCTGGCGGCCTGCCTGTCCACCCTGGTGGCCGGCGAGAAGACCGCGCCGGGCAAGAAGCCCGGCGGTCCCACCAGAACCAAGCAGCTCCACCAAAGCAGCAGATGCTCGTCGTCTCCGCCCAAAAGGCCTCGGATGGCCGAGGGCTGCTCCTACTGCTCCGCCGAGTTCGACCTCCTGCTGCTGCTGGACGACGGGACGCGTGTCCCCGCCAATCGAGAGAGCGTGGCGGGGCGGAAGGGGACAGAGGGACACGCGTCGGAATACTTTCGGGCCCTGTTGAGGGGCGGATTCGGAGAAGCTCAGTGCACAGCGGGAAACACCATCCAAATCCGAGACGTTGGCGTGGGCGTGCTGCTGCCGGTGCTGCACTACCTGCACGGCTGCAGGCTCCCCGCCGACCCCGAGACAGACGACCAGGACGAAGGACCGAGACCAGGACAATGCCAGGTCCTGGAATCGCTGGTCCTAACGGGACTGGGTTTCCCCCAAGGGGGGGCTAAGGATTCGGGGGAGGACCAATCTTTCCAAAAGACGCCACTAGGGGAGACCATGATCGGGGCCAGCAGGTTCCTGGTGGCAGAGCTGCAGAGAGAGCTGGAGGACCTGTGCGTGTCCCTGCTCCTGTCCTTCTCTGCCAAAGCTGCCAGTCAAGCAACATCATCTCAGGCCGCGGAGGACGCGGACATGTGTCCGAAGGCGGAGGAGTCCACCGAGGACAGTCTGGCCAGTCGCACGTCAGAGTTGGAGCTGAGCGGTGCCAAAGTGCAGGCCGGTCTGGACCAGGAGCAGAAGAAGAAGAAGCCCAGCAGCTGTTCCCCACACGCCACACGAGCTCCTGCGGTCCCCGAAAGCCCAAAGGTCCCCCAAGCACCCGGTCCAACTTTGGACCAGGACACCCCGGAAACCCTTTGCCCCGACCTCACACCGGGCGGCGCTTCGGCCACGGACCAGGCGGAGGAGTCGACGACGAGGTCGGGACCAAAGGACACACCCAGGGGCTCCACGCGGGGCTCCCCCTACTGGCCGCAGCCCCACATTGCCGGCAGCGTCCTGGGTGCTCTGCTCCTGCAGCTGCACTGGTTCTCCCAGCGCTACAGCTACGCGGCGCTGGGCCGGGCCTGTCTCTCCGTGCTGCTGGGCTACCACGGCGGCCCTCGGCCCGCCCTGTCCCCGGCCCGGGCCGGGGACTGTCTCCGCAGGATGGCGAGAGAGGCGGACTGCGTGGACGTGCTGAGGCAGGACCTGCTGAAACTGTCCACGGCCGCCCTGAGCTGAGCGGCCGTGGACACGAGAGACAGAACACGACCCAAAAGCGTCCGCTCAGATGTTCCCGAGCTGCTACACGAGGTGAGGGTGTCCACGGGGTGTTGGGGAGGATCGGCCAGTCTCCAGGCAGATGAAGGAGACATTTCTTCCACGTATTTTGATTTTTCAACGGACCGCCTGATTCTTGTCTCAATTTTGTTTTGCGTAATTTCTGCTCAGCTGTACGCGGATCCGATGTCTCGTTCCTCAGTGAGCGTCGTTTTTTTTTTTTTGTCTCTTTTTTCATTTCAATCCACATTTGCGATGAATTGGACCTCAGCTGCAGCGCTCACGTGTTTATTCTGTACATACAGATTATCAGAGGCAGAGCAGCATGCACGGTCCATGTCCACCAATAAATTTGCGCATCAGTATTTTGGTGCCTGTGTTTTGTTTGTTGGGGGAACAGAATGACCAAACAATATTTAGTGGGAGGCCAATTGGAACCATGGCAACGGCTTCACCTGGAATGAGTCTTGGCGTCGGTGAAAGTGATGTTAATGTTGTATTTCCTGTGGGTGAGCCAAGACGTGACATGGCTCAGTGTTTTCAGTTTGCGGCCCATTAGAGGTGCGCCACACCACAGATGTCTGTCTCCGTCTCTTGCATGGAGACTTGTGGCAGATAGAAGATGAGGACACATGGAGGAATCAAATCAAACGATGACTGAGCAGCCTCGCCGAGGTGGAAAAAAAGCATCTTATGAGGCTAATGCTGCCTTTGTTAAATGTTATTGAGCTGTAATATTTTCCCACAGATGAATGTATTGGAGCGTCAGATGTTCATACATGAGCACACAGGCGGTGTCCTTGGTTGTAAGTGGGATTATTTTTATTGACCGGTTGTTCACACAGAAGAACACACACTGTTGTGCGAGCGTTGTGTTGTCGGGACGCCGCTGGGGCTCAGTGGTGCGACTCCTCGTAGCCGTCGGGCAGCGCGTTGGTGTGAGGGTTGTGGAACAGAGTGTGGTTCCCGTCTCCCCACGGGAATTTCTGGTGGGAGCGGACAACATTTGAAATGTCAGTGGGTCTTTTTTTTTTTGCTTACAGTGAAATCATCAAACCAAAAATCAGACACCTCGATGTTTTTGTGTCTCTGTCCCACCTGACTCCTCTATCGCTCTGTTCCCCTCTTTCCCTGTCTCTATGCCCCTCCTCTTTTTCTACCTCCCCCCTCACGCCCACCCCTTCTTTAGGCCTCACGTTGTCGTACATCAGACCTGGGCAAACTACGGCCCGCGGGCCACATCCGGCCCTTTGTACGTCCCTGTCCGGCCCGCGGGAGGTCAATCGTAAACAACATAAATCAAATATACATTCTGATTATCAGTGCCGGCTATTCAAAATATTTGATTTAGAGCTGTCCCTCCCTCCGTCCCTCACCCCCCCACCATCACCTTGGTGCGGATGCGTAGGTGGTTGTAGGCGACAAAGTCGGGTGGTTCGTGCGAGTGTGCCGTGGCCTTCATGTAGGCGTTTGCCATGCAGACGGCCACTCCAGGCAGGGCCACCAGGAAGGTTAGAGTCTTCCAGGTCTTCACTGTGCACACACACACACGCACACAACACACACACACACACACACAAACGAAACAGGAAGAGCAGACGTTTTGACAGCTGTGACACCTTCTTCTTATTCACTCAGCCTCTTTAATACCAAGACAAACTGTGTGACTGCTATTTACAATATGCCTGTTTAGATTGTTTTAAAGTTGTTTGCTAATCATATTCTGATTCCCTCCCGTCAGAAGGGGAGAGTTAACAAGCACAACACAGTCCTCACACCAGCCAGCAGTTGGCGTGCTGAGGAGGAGGAGGAGGAGGAGGAGGAGGAGGAGGAGGCAGGCCGCCAGCTCTGCAGGCATTTTGTTAATGTTTAACAACAACAACAACGCAGGCTGCAGCCCACACGACAGCGTCACAGTCGATATCTATTTTTTGCAGTGTCCCGAGCAGCGACTGACTGACCTGCTCCCTCATGGCTGGAGTGTGACGCGGCAGCCAACACTCGCCGAGCAGCAGCGGCGGCGGAGAGAGACATCTGTGGGGCGGAGGGGAAGAGGACGGCTTTCATAGCAGCAGGGAGGGTAACGGACACACATTTCACAGTCCCACTCTGCCAGATGACAAGAGTTTCTGCTCCTGCTGCGTGCTGAGCCTCCTTTGCATTGCAGCAAAGCAACCAGACCCCCTCAGAATATAAACAATCCATGTCGGCAGTCAAATAATCATCATACATGAAATCTTATGTATTCTATTTGTATTTGCCTCAGCAGCAACACATCTCCACCAGTTGTCCACATTGACTGAGCGTGACTGACACCCCAGCATGATTCTGTGTGTGTGATATGCAGCCCAGCAGGCTGCGGCTGCGGCCTCGTGCCGTCACACACCTGTATCGCCTTCCTGGGCGCAAACACAACAAATCAGGCCCAATCTTACCTTTCTGCAGCCGTGTGAAGCTCCAAAGGCAAATATTTCCTTCTGTCTCCCCTGCGCAGTCCTCGCTTCACCTCTTCCTGCTCAGTCGTCCTTCAGTCTGTCCTGAACTGAACCCGCTGATCGGGCTCCTCCCCTTTCGATTTGTCTCTGTGCCAGGGAGCCAGTTTGGATTTGGGCGGACGTGCTGAGGAGGCTCAGGGGAGGGGGAGGAAGAGGAGGAGCCCAAGGAGGAGGAAGAGGAAGAAGGGAGGTGTGAGAGATTAATCCTCATAACCCATGTGCGCATTAACACAGAGTGTGTGAGGGAGTGTGAGGGAGGGGTGGAGTGTGTGTGCGTATCAGTCGTCACAACCCCTGAGGACTCTTTGTTTATGAGTGAATCACACATCTGTAGTTTTGCTACAAGCTCTATCTGCAGTACCACCATAAATACTTGTAGTATAACAAGTGTGTGCAGACGTGTTGCACGTCTCAGGGCTCAACATGTCTGAGGGATCTGTAAGCTGAGACGCCCCCCATGCCCACCAGAATCATGACGTCATCACATTTGTCTGTATATCAGATGGCAAAACTAATGTTCTGTTATTTTTGCTTTGGCGCAGTTTGACCATCAGCCACTAGATAGCGCCATTTGGCGCTTCACAGCGTATGGCAGGTGGTCTGGGTCATTCAGGGTCACAGTAGCCAGTTTATTCCTTTTTTCGGTTGTCTCAAACAACTTTGGTGGATTTGTGAGTGAAAAGTGGCATTGATTTGTGACGTAACGTGACGAGACCAAATTCCAGTTCAAATCTGTTTGATTTGGGTTTAGTCACGCAGCGGCAGCTCTCTTTTCACCTTTGTGCTTTGCCCACCTTTTTCTTTTCCTTAGTTTCGTTTTGTCTCATTTGACTTTCGCTCTCGGCCCGCTGAGCTTTTACACCGCAACCAACTAATGACGTCGCTCGCTCACTTTGGCCTTTAAGTCATGCAGGCGGGCAGAGTGAAGGCCGAGGACACTTCACCAGCTATTTAGGGACAGCGTGCATACCATTGTCCCGTGCAGACTCACTGTCACACACACACACACACACACACACTCACACACAAGAGTTGGGTCAGGTGTTGCTGAGGCACGGCAGCTAGTAACACAGTCAATGTAGTGAAAAGAGAGAGAATGTAAACAGAGCACACACACACACACGCACACATACACACGCACACACACCTACGCACACACACTTCTTCAAAGTCAGAGGTTATGTCCTTTTTTTCCTCCGGAGACCATGGTAGTTGTTACAGTGGCACTATGAGAATAAACAGCTCGATCAATCTCGTCCTAACAAACACACACACACACACACACACACACACACACACATATACAGTGCACCCACACCTTGAATGCTTAGTCAAGGACAGAAGGCTGACACAATGTTAACAAATGAGAATGAAAACGCGCACAAATAACAACTAGAGCGTTGCTTCAAGGTTGTAAATATGAGGCAGACAGTGCATCATCAGTCACTCATAGCGCTGTGTGTGTGTGTGTGCGTGTGCGTGTGTGTGTGTGTGTGTGTGTGTGTGTGTTCACTGTTGGCGTCCCTCTCCAGGTGTAGCAGACAG
>OMPJ01041549.1:0-15227 GCA_900312935.1 Carapus acus
GGGGGGGGTTGGGGTGGGGTGGAGCTGCTGCATAAAAACAGCACAGAAGAAAGGAGTTAAGGAAAGGACAGAAGAAGAGAGGGAGAGAGATGGGGGGATCTATCTATCTATCTATCTATCTATCTATCTATCTATCTATGTATCCATCCATTATACTGTGAGCCTCCTCAGGATTAACAAAGGTACGCTGGATCTACTCCGAGCCCTTTCCCATGACAGGAACTAATTTCAGCCACTGCCCACAAATGAGGACAACAACTGATCAATCAAGGCCGTCAATCAACCGATCAATGAGTGAGCCTTACCTGTGGTGATATGTTGGCGGCAGGGTGGGTGGGGAGGTGGAAGGGGTGGCCAGGCCGGGCGAGTAAGGGTGGTATGGCGTCTTCTTCAGCGCTTGGATCAGGTTGTGCCTGTACTCAGGATCTATGGACCACAGAGAACCTTTGCCTATGCTCTGAAAGAGGGAGAAAGAGAGAGGGGGGTCGGGGATAGGGTTAGCAGGGGGACAGAGAGAGAGAGGACAGGCTGTTATTGGGCATGCGAGCCAGCTTCTCAGGGCACACATCGCAAACTCGTGCACGCCTGCCCACCGTGCCATGCCACGTGGACCTCAGCCAATAAGTCCCAGAGCCCAAACACCAGCTCAAAGTCCGGGCCTCCTTATTTACAGAGGCACCTGCAAATGCTGCGGCGCCGTGTCCTCGGAGAGGCCAGGACCTTGAGATAATAAAAAAAGAGGAAGAATAGAAAAAAAGGGCCGTTCTCGGGCCTGTGCCAGGCGAAAACACTGCTGCCTCTGTCCCAAAACAAACCAACCGGACAAACACTCCGCTGCTCCCATGGAAGATATACGTGTGGACAGATTTGAAAGTCTCTCAGCCCTGCCTTCCTCCAACCTCTTTCTCTGTTTGGAAAAACTCTGATGTTTTTTTTTCTTATTAAAACACCGGGAAACTCTTAACTTTTCTCCACTCGAGGGCTGATGATGGCATGTATTTTTAGATCAAAGCGTCCCCCCCATGCACCACCCCCGCCTTCACCTAATGAAGCTGTCGGCTCGCTGTCTCTGAGCCGCTCCGATAGATTACAGCGAGGGAGGGATGTGGAAATACCTCCTCTGTCTCTATCTCTCTCACAGCCTCACGTGTGTCTCTTTCATCTGCCATGTCATCTAAATGTGACAAAATCAGGCGATAACGTTGAACTTGTTTAGGGCTCAGATAATGGAAGAAGAAGAGGAGAGAGGAATGAAAGAAGGAGAGAGACAAGAGTAAAATCGGTACAAAATTAAAACCATCCCACCTAAATTTACAGTTCGCTTTATAGTGCTCGGCAAGATGACGCGATTGTGGCAGCAGGGTGGGGGATGTGTCAAGATTGTAGGTTTCTGTTTCAACAAGGAATCTATAAAGAGAGGAAAGTCACCAGAGGTGCATGCATGTGTATGTGCATCAAGTGGGGGCACATTTTTAAAAAAATGCTAAATGTTTTCTATGTTAAAGAGGATAGGAAACCCATGATTCAAATGTTATACAATATGTTGGAAAATAGTGTGTGTGAGGGGTGGAGAGAGAGGAGGAAGTTGTGTGTGTGTTGCAGGGACTCTATGAAAAAATGAAAAAAAAAAAAGATAAAGACGTAGATATGACATCAGTTATATCTACATCATAAAGAAATCAGTTTGATATTGTGCTGAATATTTTCTTGAAACAACTAAATTTAGCTGGAGAGGGTTACGTGAACACATGTGGAAAGGATAACTTGTGAGCTGGAATGCAACAAACCTGAAACAGAAATGAAGCTAAATCTAAAATAGATTTAAGTATTGAAATATTCACCTTTTTAAGATTTACATGGTATACAAATTGGAGACAGATGATGCCCCGCGGCAAACCCTGAAGGGGCAGCCGGAAGAAGAAGAAGAAGAAGAAGGATAGGAAGAGGAAGAGGAGGAGGAGGAATGGGAAGAGAGAAAACAGAGGAAGAAGAAGAAGAAGAACAACAACAACAACAACAACTACAACAACAACATAAAGTATACATAAACATTCAAAAAGGTAAAAAAAAAAAAAACCTTCATGAAGATGCAAACACTGCCTATCCTACATTGGGGAGTGACACCAAAATCTCAACTGAAATACTTAAAAAAAATACTTAAAAACAAAAAACAACATTGTCATTTTCGTTCTTACTGACCATTGCCTGTGTCTGTGTCTGTGTCTGTGTCTGTGTGCGTGCGTGTGTGTGTGTGAGCGCGTGCCTGCCCCTGACCCTGAGGATGGCTGCTACTTGAGCCATTGACACGAGCCGCCGCCGCATCTGACCTTGCAAGAATGAGAGGTGCCAATCGGATGTGTGTGTCATGTTGATCTGCGTCGGCTCCCGCCTGGATCTTTGCATTAGTATGTCAGTTGTGTGTACGTTGGCCACCATGGGCTCTATTTTGTTGTGTGTGTGCTGTGCGCGCGTGCATGCGTATGAGTGTGTGTCCGTGTGTGTGAGTTCCCTACGGAGTGTTATATTACCCAGCGTGGTCTGCTCCTGGGAGTGCTTCTATTACTGCCAGCAACGCCTCTCCTGGAGAGCATGATATTACACACACATACACTCACTCCCACAGAGGTGACCCCCACTGGGCCAAATTTCCTCTTGCACCTCTAGCCCGCCAGCAGTGCGCGCGTATGTGTATGAGAGAGAGACAGAGAGAGAGAGGGTGTGTGTGTGTTTGTGTGTGTGTGCGCGCGTTCCTGGTGTCTGCCTGCTTGCCAGCCGATTAAATCAATGCTCTCCACAGAAGCACTGTCTGCCGGTTCTCTGCCTCTGCCAAACAGGCAGCCAATCAACACGCTCAATCTGCAGACCCCCCCTGGTCGATAGGCCAATCAAAGGGCGCGGCTCACAGGAAGGGTCTGTCACCTGGGCTATAGCAGTCGCCTTGGTAACAGGCATCATTGGCGGGGTTGACAGAGAGAGCAGGTGAAATGGACTTTCATTTTCTGGTACGTTCGAAAAGTTGAGGCAGGGGGAGGCAGCATCCGTCCGGAACGATTACAGAGCCAAGGATTTGAGAGGAAAGTTGGGCTCTTCGGTTTTCTACAGGGGCTCCGGTCTGGTGTTCACCACAAACAATGCAGATATCAGAAAGTAGGACGCCTCGGAGTGTGGGGGGGCTTAAACATCAAGCGGCGCAGCAGGTGAGAGCGTTATTGTGCTGCTTACAGCATAACAACCGCATTTTTTTGGAAATTTCCATCTGCTTTCTGATACAGTAACTTATTAACCACGGTGCGTATTACTGCTGTCGGCAATAATCACCATCTCGGTTGGAGGTGCACTGTATAATGTATTTGTACGTGAGGTGCAGCAGGTCTATCTCTCTGGGGTGGCGTACACAAGTTTGACTAACACCTCGAAAACTTATTTGGGAAACACCATTATGAGCACGGCACCAAAGGGTAAGGGATGGGGGATGGAGAGTGAGAGTGAGAGTGAGAGAAAGAAAGAGAGCGTGTGAGTGATTGAATTTGTGTGTGTGCGCATGTGTTGCCAACATCTGTTTCCTGTATTATATAAGCCATGGGGGCTGGTCTCCCTTGGAAATGCAGGATATTAAAAGTCAGCCTACTACTGTCCCAGCCAGTCATATCTCATGATTACTAAATCATTAACATCGGTTCTATGGATTCACAATCAGAGCTGAGAAACCGGGTCTGGCTGCATTATCCTGCGGTAAATCGGGTGAGAGGGCAATATTTCAAGAAAAAAAACGCTTGCTCCCACGATTCTGATTCATTGATGTGACAAAGATTTATTCACACACAATGCACAGAGAGGACGCAGCCAACCAATCCACCTCTACCTCCAATTTGGGGACAGGAGGGTGTGTGTCACTCTGGCGCAAGAGGCTTCGCTACCCGGATAGCTTTCTGGCGCGCTTTGATTTGACCTTTGCCGACGCTCTGTAAGCACTGCGAACACGTGGCGGTTTGAAGATGAGAGACCATATAGGTCCTATTTTGTGTAAGCCCACTCAACCCTGTGTGGTACTTGGATGAATCAATATTTCGTGTGTACACAGATGCGATCAGTCAGCCAAATAAATGGAGGATTTATACTTTGCTGCTGCGATGCCGAACACTGAGATTAAATTGTTTGCTTGGACACTGACTCCGACAGCATCAGTCCCTTTGTCAGCGGGCGGTGGAAAAATGCTGATAGACACCAGGAGACTTGGTTGTCCGGTTGCATCGATATAGTTTAAACTTCGGCTCAAACGCAGGCAGCCAACTTGACAGGAAGTTGACTTGAGAGACAAAGATGCCAGAATGATGTTTGACACTGCTGTACACCATCTATGCAGTGATAAATGGAGGGAAAGCACACGGGCAAAGATGCAGTTTCTTCATTTTACACTGCTGTCACTCTTAAATCGGTTTGAGAGGAAGGTGAGATTTGGTAACAACACCTCAGCTTGGATGTGGTCAAAAATCTTAAAGTAAGAGGAGTAAGAGCACTACCAAACGGCTGGGACGTGGGGGGAAGCTGCATTGGTAATTTCAGTGAAGGAAATGAGGAAACACAGTGGTTTCTCGAGGTGTCAGACTGTGAGAACTTAAGTTGTAAATGTCTTGCGGTAGGATTTTTATTGGAGACTGTTAGGACAGGAGGCACGTGTGTCATGAAGCAATCTGGCACCACTGTTTTTTCGATTGTCCTGAGAGAGACGACGGAGGGTAGGCAATTAATATCCTCAGTAAGCTCTGAGGGCAGCAAAGGAAAGGTGACAGAGGTAAGAGGAAGACGCAGCCGGGAATCAGAGGGTTGCTGGTTTAATTCCAGTGTCTTTGTAGAGCAACATCGAAGACAGAGATGGCCCGATTGCTACCCCAGACAGGGTACTCACTGTTGGAACCACTGCTCCTCAGCGAGGACAGTTTACGGGTAGATATGTGTTTCTCTCAAAAGTGATGTATAAACACCAGAAAATTGCAGAGAGACACAGTGAGTGGATAAGGCTCCACTGTCAGAGGTCCGCAGGTTGCAGTTAGTCTGAGAAAAAACCCCGACAAGACCCACAGAGGTCTTTCGTCTGAAGGGGGCAAGGTCAGGCTGAAGGTGACGCACTGAAGTGCGATACTTGGAGAACTCACGGCATATTGTAGATTAACTGTCCATTCTCTCTCTCTTGTTGATTTCACAAGAGGCTATTGAGTGATAAACTACAGCGAGAGCACGAGCTTGTGTGTGTGCGCGCTAGTGGTACGTGCGTGTGTATGAGTGTGTCATGCTTTTACGACGCTGCTCTTCAGCACTGATCCAGAAGTCTGAGGGCAACAACACTTGTCATTAAGGCATGTCATTCAGCACGGTGAAGAATCCTGTTTATAAACAAACCCATGGCAACCGTGGGACTCATCTCTCACGCTCTCTCTCAAGTTTGCACTCCAGCACACACGCACCAACACATACAGAGCGGCAGGCGTTCTCCTAAACTAGACCCCCATCTAGTCATCTGCCTGGATATGACCCAGAAATACAGTCACTGGAACAAATAGGCCACTGTCATATCAATCCCCACCTCTGTAAATTGATGGAATATCACTCGGTGTGCTCGCACCAAGTTGAGTCTCCTTGCTTTGCCACTTTGTGCGGCTTAAACTGTCCTTTTACTGTCCCGTAACCTCAAAAGACAGCCCCTAAGCTGACGAACATCTTAAACAAATTCCACTCTTGGTCTCCATCTGAAAAGCATGACTGCAAAAGACACCAGCAGGTGATCCTCGCGCTGTGTAATTGTGCGCTCGGCGTGTTTAAAGTATAGAAAAAAGGCAACGGGTAAACAGGAAAAAAGATAGGGCGCCAAGGAAACAGAAAAGGCACATCCAGGCGCAGATCTTCTCAGTCAGGCGCTCTGAATGGAGGAGGCTGAGCAAAATTACACAGATTCTGTAATTGCAGCTTCAGATAAAGCAACCACTTGGCAGGTAGAGGAGCAGTCTGCAGAGATGTGCCCTCATTTCTACACCGACACAGCTCTTGTGCTGGAGAGTGTGCGAGAGCTTGTGTGTGTGTGCATGTGTGTGAGTGAGTGAGTCATTTAAGCGTTCATGCATGCTTGCGCGTGTGCGAGTTTGTGTTACGCTATGTGTTTGCGCTTGTTTGTTTGCGTCTCTCTGTGTCGAGCATGTTGTCCACCCCTGCATTCTAATATGTGTGTGTGTGTGCGCGTGTGTGTTTGCACGTGAAATAGGTTTGAAGGGTTAATTAGCGTGCTGTCTTAAAACTGTGCGCAGTGACGTGAAGATAAGACGGCATGTCCTTGCCAAAATCACCTCCACACACCCGTCTGCAAACACACACAACGCACACTCGCACGCATGTGCACGCACATACATGCACGCACGCGCACGCTCGCACAAAAGCCCAAGAGACATACACCTTGTCTTTTTCTATCAGCACCTCATTGCCCATTTAAATCCCATAAACACATGCACATACTTTCACGAAGGCACGCGCGCATTTGCGTGCACGCACGCACGCACGCACGAGTCAGTTAAGCCAAATCAGTTTTCCTGTTGCTACAGCAACAGCATACTTTTATGTCAACTGCAACCTTGTTACCATGGTGATATGTATACAAGGCAAACTCTGTGCCGTCGTAGTCAAGGGCCAGATGACAGCATAGCGTGAGGGCGTATGCACCAGCAGACACACAGTCGCGCGTGTGTGCACACACACACACACACCACGTCCTGTTCATCCTTCATCCATCTGCCCCCCTATCGTCCTACCTGAAAGACACACACACTCGCATACACACAAAGACACACAGATACGTGCACGCGCAGCTGACTGTGAAGAAAAGCGTTGAGGTTCACGTGCTGGACAGGGAAAAGCATAAAGTCCTCGATAAGATGAATGTTCGAAGCAGAGCACTGATCCCAGCTGTTTGCAACCTCATCCCCAAGCCCGCCGTCGAATTCCACCCCCAGCCACCCAAAACTCTGGGGCGAGATGAAATCTAAAGACTACCAGCATCTGCGCTATTAAACGCTCCTGTATTAATTTATCCACTAATTGAGTGAGGGATTCATCCCCTCAAGCTCCCCCCCCATCGTTTATCCCCATCATTTTTTATGGGGGTGAAATCAGGAATGTGAAAGCCGGTGCAAAAAGTCTGCATCAGGACTTAAATCAAAAGCAAAAACGCCATCCCCGCTGGGAGAGCGCACAGAGCGTCAAAGTCAAAAAAAAGAGAAAAAAACTATGAAAGCAGAGATCATCAACTATTGATAAGGCAGAATCTGGAACAGCTGTAGACAAAATACAGAATATGTTTGACTTCAAGTTGGATACGCCTGCAAACCGGTTATAACTGTCTGACTGGGAACGGAGTTCCTGGTCTTCCAATGACGGCAACCAAGCATGACGGGCCAAAAAAAGATGCAATCACAAATTACCTGGCTTCGGTCTTTATCCACCTTCTTGAAGCACTTGTTGAGCGACAGATTGTGGCGCACTGAATTCTTCCAGCCGGTGGGGGCATTGGCAAAGTATGGGAAGTGCTCGAGGATCCACCCATAGATGTCCTTCACTGGCAGCCGCTTGTTTGGTGCGTCCTCAATGGCCATGAAGATCAAGCAGCTGAAGGAGTATGGTGGTTTTCGGTTGGCGCCTGCCGCCAGATCGTAAGCGGAGTGGGCGTCGCCCAGTAGCGGGTCATCTGGCGAGGGCGACGAGGAGGAAGGGGAGCGTGGATGCTGGCCGTCTGGATCTTGCAGCGGCGAGACGCTGCGCAGCCCCGAGTGGCTGAAACTGTTGAGGAGGTCCGTGCTCTCGTGCAGCCAGGACAGGCTGGTGAGCTCCTCGTCTTCGGCCTTAGAGAAGGAGGCAGACAGGGACAAGGAGAGGTCGGCCGCCTCTGCCTCCGACGCCGCCGTAGCCGCTTCGCCCTGCCGGTACGGCGGACTCATTCCTTGCGAGGCACTGGCTCCGCTGCTAGGGCTCTGGGCCTTCTTACTGGGAGGCATGGTGGGTCCCATCCAGCCCAGGGCTCGCTCCTGGAGATGGGGAGGAAGAGGAAGGAGGCAGAGGAGGGGAAGGGGGAGGAGGAGGAGGCAGTGGAGAGAGGAAACAAGGTCAGGTTGTGCCTCTCGCATAAATCCTTGTACGTTTCCTTAAAGGGCAAACGGCTCAGGCATGAAACAAGATTTTGACCACATCTCCAATTAGTCTTTTTCACTTTTCACACAAAAAAAGAGAGGGAGTGGGGGGGTGAGAAGGCAGAGAAAAAACATGCATCATCATTTTTTCTTTTTTCCCCCCCCTTCCATACCCTTCCGTCTGGTTTTGACTATAATGGCAAATTTAATGTTTCATCTGTGGAGGTAGTCTACAGCTAACCCCTAATTACTGGCACACCAGCAAAAGTATTGACATTCTGGGTGTTACTGTCATAACACCCGGCGCAAGCACAGCTACAGGACTAATAGTTTGAGGTTCACCGAAACGCTGGCGGTGTTTCAACATCTGCACAGAGGGGGGAAACTTTAATTACCAACACGAGGTGTCGAAATGAGAGCTGGGCGCAGAATACACCTCAGTGCACTAACGGACAAGGCAGACACACTGCCAGTACTGTGGAAGAGGCAGAGGCAGCGGCAGCATTTCCGAAATAACAACGGGGTGAAACAAACCTATTATAGTTGGGGAGTTCATTCCTATTCCGATTCTAATCATATTATTATTATTCGGCAAACACGAGAGCAACGTGGGCTCGTTAGGACGCGGGCAGAGTGGTAATTTAAGGCGGGGGGGAACTAGGGTTGGATATCACAACGCAATCAGAAACGCTTGCAGCCGGGGGCCTTTGATTGTCCTCCAGCGCAGACAGCTGTGGAAAAGACCCAGGCGAAAGCCAAGGCAAAATTTAATCTGCTTCACTCACCCTGTGAACATGTTTCAGAGTCTGCGCTTACACACACGCGCATATACAGAGACAACCAACACACCCTAACGAGGTGGCACACACACAGCCACGCATACTTGGTATTAAAAACCTACAGCAGGCAGAGAAAAGCACAGATGCACATACATCAACACATGTAAAGAACATGTACACACACGGAGGGATGGATGGGGCGTGCGTACACACACACTCACACACCGGAGAACAGCACCATTAGGACTCGGGGATTAAGTCCAGATATATTCCGGCCGGCCCCCGCTCGGGTGCGATCGCTCTCTAATCCAAGGTGATCATCAGCCGATCTGTCCCTTCACTCTGAGCGATTGACTGACAGCTGTCACCCCTGGCAACCCACCGCCCCGTGACAACTGTCAGCTCGCCCCAGCCACTGACTGCTGTGTCGCCATGGCAACAGAACAAAACAACGCAGCTCCCCCATCTCACGCTCTCTCCTCCTCTGAGCTCGCTCCCCGTCGTCCTCCCCAACCTCTCTCACCCCCCACGTCTGTCGCTCTACCTCCCGTCTCGTTGCCCGTTATTCGTTTTTTTTCGCCAGATAACACCGCTTAACAGTGTTGATAGGCTGTGGTGGAAGGACTGAGCTAAATATAGAAATGTGATGTATAGCTGCTGCTTTGCTGCTTCGCCAGCCTATAGTCACCCCGCTCCCTCTCTCTCTCTCCTCTCACTTTCTCCATCCCCTTCTCTCTGCAAAGGGAATGCTTGGCGAAACTCAGTGGCTTTGATCTCCTCCTCTCCCTCGTCCTCTTTCTCTGTCCCTCTGTCTCTCCCCCCTCACTTCTTACGCGTTATGGCTGCGAGAATGTTCATTCAACAAGCTGTACCTGTCTGCTGCGCACTGTTGTTGCGCCAATATTGACACTGAGCGTAATGAATTGAAATTGCCCCGGCAACGATAACGCAACGCCAGCGCTCAAAATAGTGAGGTGCGCAATCAAAGGGATGGGCGAGGTGGCGAGGGTGTTTGACAAGCTTTTCAAGGTGTGCAGTGAAATGTGAGAGTTGTGCGTGAGGAAATTTATGCCTGCCAGTCTGTGTGTGTGCGTGTCTGTCTGTCTGTCTGTGTTTGACAGGCTTGTCACTGTGTTGTGCATGCGTGTTTGTCTGAGGAAAAGACGAAGGGCATTGTGGTGACGTCGTTCCATGCAGGGGTCCAGTGGAATGCAGACATCATGATGCTCTTTCTCTCTCTCTCTCTCTTTCTCTCCCTTTCTCTCTCTCCCCCTCTCCATCGCCTCTTCCTCCTCCTTGTTATGTTGCCATAGCGGCAAGGGGGCCATGAAACATTACGGCTGACAGTAAAGTCATCTCATTTTACTGTTGCTATGACAACAAACTCCTCACTGTTGGTTGGGGCCAGTGCTAGCTGCCGCCCAAGCCTCGTGCCTGACAGTGTGTGAGTGTGAGTGTGTGTGTGTGTGTGTGTGTATCTGTTTGTATTCATATGTGTGTGTGCCACCATGTCTCCCCTGGGCTCTCATAAAGCTTAACACACTTGCTCAGCTCTAAACAAACTTTCATGCAACTTCTACAGAGTCCCCTCAGGAGCAACTGTGAAAGGACAAAGGCAGATATCGCTCAAGTTCAGGCTAAATGATGCTTGCTGCCTGCCTTTGTGTGTATGTGTGTATGTGTGTGTGTGTGTGTGTGTTTGAGGCATCCCTGCATTTGTCTGACAGATGGGACCATGCAATTGTCTCTGTCTTCCTATTTCTCTGGATCTCTTTTGTGTTTGCATGCTTTGTTTTGAACCGTGTTCAGTTCTATTTGGCGAGTCCACATTTGGCTTATTTTTTTGCCTCATGTGTGTTTGTGTGAGTGCATCTGTCCTACTCTTCCGTAAGTCCCTGCTATGTGAGCATCCAAACGTATTCGTATAATTTAAATCATCTCTAATTCTTGCTGCCTGTTTTTGTTCTAACCTTGAGCCCGGCACCTTAGCGTGTTTGTTTGCCCTCAGTACCAAGGGAGAGTGGCTTTATGTTCCAGGATGCTAGTCAATCACGCTCAGCGCTGCACGCTTTTTAAATCGCCGTTCTTGAGCAGTACCTCGACCTGTTGGCGGTACACTTTAGTCCTGTGACCTGTTATTATGCCGCCATGAACAATCATTTCGTTAAAGCAACAAATTATAGAGGATGTTAGAGGCTGTATCCACACTTATCAGAGGACTGCATGTGCTTCAGTCACAAAGGGATACGAGCCTATAGTTAAATGCCAATTCTTACCCTCATGGAAATTTTAAAATACAGGTTGGGAAATGTATGAATACATGGTGCCTGGAGTGTCAGATTGGAATAGATTTGAGTTTTTAAGTATTTTCATCTATTAACTTTTGAAAGCTTGAGCAGTCATTTCAATTAGATCCATTTAAAAGGTTGATGAATTTGAATTTGGATATTTATTGTGGATTTCAATGCCATATCAATGAAGATCCTTCTCTCAATTTCTTTGTCTTCATCTGACTCTGGACTGTCCGACTCAGAAACTCATGTTGGTCTGTTTAGCCTTTTGAAAATTTGTGTGATACCAGCCAACACAAAAAACAGAGATTTGATTTGAGTGAAAGTGAACTGTTGAATCTATAGACTTAAGATAGAGTGACAAACTGATAGAAATAAGACTGGAGACTAAACATGAGGACGAGACACCATCTGCTGATACCTGACATGATATGGACAAGGCAAAGGTCTCTTCCATAACCTCACTTCAACCTGGCACTGGTCTCCAGCCATATCAACCATATCTAAGCACCTAGCTGATTTGAGAGAGTGTTTGAATCGAAGTGCACTGCTGTGTAAGAGAAATACATTCAGGAGAAAAAAAAAACTAAGAACCCTGAGGACACTAATTAACCAACAATTCTGTGACAGACAACGCATGTTCTCAGAGTTGGTCGTTCAGCCACGAGGGACCTACAATGACCATTTTGATGTCCAACTACAACAAAAGATGACCCACTAAACAGAAAGAATATATGTAATGGCCTGAATTTGCATCAGGTCTTGTGTGATTTTGAAGAATGTCAGTGACCTTGATGTAACCCCACCAACCTCAGTCATGTGGATGAAGGGAAAGGCCACTGGGTTTTATGGAGGGGAGAAGGTTAACAAACTATTCTAAGGGCAAGTGAGAACAGGGACGGGTAGAGGTTAGAAAAAGGGAGAGGAAGAAGACAGGGAAAGACAGAGAGAGAGGGAAAGACAGAGGGGACGAGGGAGAGACAGCTAATGACAAAGTCATAATCTTGCACCGTGTTCACGCTTGCAGCTTCAAGTTTAAATCGCATGTAATCCTCCAAAGATCTCCATTCCCCGTTGGCTGCCTCCTTTTTGTCTGCCTCTACTGCATTCATATACTGAAGTTCGTCAAAACACTGCGATAAAATGCCCTCATATTACACACACAGGGGTTTCGCCCACCATCACATTAGCCAAACTAACTTTCAGCGAAATACCCATGTCATCAAGTTGCGAAGGCCCAAAGCACATGAATGCAGCAATATTTAAATAAAACTGAGATAGACTTGTGACATTCTGTCAGCAGCACATTTGCGCTCTGCTCTGGGCTTCGGCAGGTCCAAAGCAACTATTACAGCTTTGTCAGTTTGATCACAGCTCCTGACACGCAGTCTGCCGTGTGTCACATCCCTCTGCTCCTCACTTCCCTGTCAGTTTTCACCCTACAGCCTAATAAAAACCAATGCCATGAAAATAATCCCAACCTACCACGGATTGAAGTAGTAATAGTGGCGTCAGAGATAGCGAGGCAGAATGGAACAGTAGCTGGTGGGGGAGTTATTACCTTGCGGAAGGGGGCCCGGCTGAACCTGGTGGCTCCTCTGGCCACGCTGATAAAGCGGGGAGTCAGATGCACCAGGGCAAAACTAATCTGGAGTTTTGATGACAAAAGAACGACCTTTATCCCCCAACCCAGACATTGGAAGGATGTAAGGCAAGGGGGAGACCAACAGACTGAATGAGGAAATGAGACCTCTCCTACAGACTGGAAAATAATAACTTCTGTTACATATATGTCAACACCAGTTGTTGGGAGCCTTGTGATTTTCTCAATTTCCAGCCCATGAAATCATTTCCTCTCTGTATTTCTTGCTTTTCCCTGACGACATATATCGGGATTCCGGGGGGCTTTAAGGAAGCAGAGCAGGACCAATCACATCCTATAAGGTCTGGCAGTGTCCTCCTTTTATGTCATCTACAGAAGCAAAGAGTTATGGAATAGAGGTTGGAGGTCAGGGCGTCCCTAAGGACTGCTGTTGACCCTGGGGTCCTGGTTACTGCTCGGTGCTGCCTGGCAACACACGGACACACGCGCACACTTGCGCAGAATGCACACACTAGTTTCAGTGACCACGTTGTCTTGTACAGAAAATAAACGTTCACGATCACAACACTTCCAAAGCTGACGTTTAAACAAATCAACACAATCACAGCTCAGGAATCATTTTCTTATGAAATGTTAAGTTATGTCTGGAGGGTGTGATATTCATGAAATGTGTTGCCTGAAGCCAAGAGATTTTACGATGCATAGCTAGAAATAATGATTGATTAAAAGAAAGAAATACACTCAACTCAACATTATATCATACACATAGATTAGCTGATATCCTAGTTTTACAATATAACATAACATACAATATGAGTCCACATGTGCAAACGATGTGGCTACAAAGGCTAAATTAACTGACAAGACAAGTTAATAGTTGCCGAGGGAGCCGCATTCAAAAACATCCCAACACACTACATCCTGCTAGTCTCTGATCAAAATGAGTCAAAATGTGAACATAGTGACTTGGACCAAGTATTTTTGTGCTGACTAAGACAGTGAGACTAAAATGGGTCCAAAATGATTGGGATGGTTCGTCTGTCCTCTCGTGACAGAATTTCTTGATTTATTTCTGGCTTATCCCAAAGACCCATCATTGATAAGCAAGGCACTGAACCTAAACCATTTGGAGTGCAGCCATAGAATTCTTGAGATGTCAACAAAACAACGCCTGTCAGTGTCCCCTTATGACCAAGTGGTCATCTGTAACATGCATACGATGGGAAGAGACAGACAAGTTCAAATTTGAAAAATGAACTCATAAACATGTTTTAAATACAGCTTCTACAGGCAACACTCTATTACAATAACACAGCGAACCACAGCAAGCAAAGACTTGGGGCTGGGCTGAGTAGTAAAGCAAGCACTGTCTGATGCAAGAAAATAAAGTATTGTGAGTATTCTAGACTTGATACTAACTAGGCACAAGCTCCCTTTTTCTTCCAAGGTAGGCTAACCAATAAAAGTAAATAACGTGGCAAAGTCAGTGTGTTTAGCATAATTCATCAGCAGTTAGTGGTCATGAAGTCATCTTCTGCTTCCGTCTTCAAGGAAACTGAAACAATTGGTGTACACACATGCGCGCGCGGACACATGCACACGCACACTCACGCTCACACACACACACACACACACACACATACACATACACACGCACGCACACACACACACACACACACACACACGCACGCACGCACACACAGACACTGAGCTGTGAGTGAAGATGTTTGAAGGTGACTTAAGTCTGCTTGGCCTGGAGGTGCCTTGTTGAATGGCAGAGGTAGCTGAGGCGCTGTTGTGTGTGAGTGTGTGTGTGTGTGTGTGTGTGTGTGTGTGAAGTCTAGGGCTTTAGACTACTGCCATAATGGCCATGATACACCACAGTCCTGCACACGACCGTTCGTTTTCTCGTGTTGCTTTCTCTCGGCCTCGCATAGCCGTTTGCTCAGTCTGTCCACACTCAATTAACATTAAGGTTTGACATTAACAAACAGCTTTGCCGCCAACACTATTACTCCTCAACTCCACGTCAAGAGTCAGGGTAATAATGATAAAATGTAACATTCACCACCACTGCCGCTGCCGCCTTGTTACCACCCTTGAGCTTTCCTCTCCTACTTCTCCCTCATCCTCTCCTCCTCCTCCTCCTCTCTCAACCTCCCCCTCCCTGTCTTGCTCCCTCGCCCGCTCGCTCCCAGCCCCCTGTCTTTTCTCTCTGACAGTGAACAGGTCCCTGTTGGTGCTGTGTGTTCTTTTACAATATTGTGGGAAAAGAGAGGGAGGGAGGGAGAAAGAAAGAGACAGAGAGAGAGAGAGAGACGAGAGAGAGAGAGAGAGAGAGAGAGAGGCAGTGTGAGACAGAGAGGGAGAGAGAGAGGGGGGGGGGAAG
>OMPJ01041549.1:15247-28807 GCA_900312935.1 Carapus acus
GGGGGGGGAAGCCTGCCAGAGACAGTATACTGTATCAAAGCAGCCGGGGCACAGCAAACTAAGCTTTGATACTGGGTGCACTGAGACTGTCTGGGTTTTGGGTGGGTGGAGGTAGGATAGGAGGAGGATCCCAGTGAGGTAGGAGGTGGGTCAAAAGTGGTGTGTCGTCAAGGAGTGAGTACAATCTATCAGGACCCCAAAGAGGGAGCCAGAGAGAGAGAGAGATGGAGATGAGGGTGGAGAGAGGGTAGGTTTCAAAAATGTATCATGCATTTTTGGAAATATGAATGTCCCGCAGTCAGTAAAGGAGGAAGGAGGGAGAAGATGAAAAATGAAACTGGGTGCGCTCTTGTTCTGTTCCTCTCATTCTCCTTCCCCTCTGGCATTTCCACTTATCTTTAACAAACAGCAGCTCAGGCTCTCAGCCACTTGCCGACAGTTTGTCCCGACAAATAAAAAACCATGGCAACCACTGCTGGAGGAGCCTGTCCAGTTCCAAAGGTCCGGCCAATCCCTCTCTCTTTTATCTCTCGCTCTCTCTCTACTTCTACCCTCTGATGAATCTTGTGAATTCTGCAAGCAGTAAGTGTCGATAAGTTGCGGTGGCTCATTTTTGCTCACACTTCAACCTCGTCAGATCAACTTTTGCCCAAAGAGAGAGGCATTATGGCTTAGAAATGAGTTTGGGTCAGCGTGGTGGGACGCGGGTAGAGCGAGCTGGAATTTTTCAAAAAACGCAGATGGAGAGAGGACAGAAAGGGAGTGAGGCAGCAGTTTGTCAGCCCATCTCTGGCTTCCCCCCCGCCCTCTATCCCTCTGCTGACGATCCCTTGCAGCGCTTTCTTGCTGATGATACAACTCTGCTTACATCTTTCACTTCTCCCACCCACTCCTACATGCTGTTTTTAACACCACGCCAGATACCTAATGTCAACCGAACGGCACTCTGAGTGCTGACAAAACAAAAATTCGTCATGTTTACACACTCGGAAGCTGGCCAAAAAAGGCAAAGTGATCGCCTGCTTCCAGTCATATACCACAGAGGGGTTTCGGCTGCCTTGCGCACTCTTCCGCTAACAATTCCGCGCCACAATAAAACAACAATAAACCTGGTTGGTGCGCAGCATCATTTAAAGCCGAGATCAAGCTTTGTTCAGGAGGCTGGTTATGTTTTATTTCGAAAGACGATCCCTGCGACTTTTATGGCAGTTGATTGTGTTATTTTATTCCCACACGCAATACCTGTACTGTACTCCTGACTCTAGCCATCAATGTCGTAGTTATTTCCTTCGCGGCAATAACCTAGACCTGCCCTGATCTTAGGCATACCCCGACACACCACTCTGGATATGCAGATTTCTGCATATCCTTAAAGAAGTACAGTGCAGTGCAAGTTTCAGTACTTGCTCAGTAAAGTTTCAGTTGATGTCTGCTGAGGTCTGAATTTTATTACATTGTTGTAACTGCGGCTTCTTTCATTGATCAGATGGCGAGAATTGTGTAGACAACATCTCTCTGGGTGAGCATGTGCCAGCAGAGAAAGCTCTGAAGGCAGCCTCTTTGTGAAGTCTTCTCTTTGTCTAGCTGATATAAAGTCAACTGATGTCAAGTTAAGTTGATGCCAACTCAGTCTCATCTTTTCTTTGTCAAGTTGGATTGGGCGATTGTGTCGTCCATTTGAAACTGCTCTTGTTTTAGGTACACTTGCGCTTTCAATGAATTTAAGTCCTGTACCGCAGAGGCTTTGCGAGCCTCCTTGATAGGGCATGGATGATATACAGTATGGTGGATGTTTAATAAAGATCTTTCTTCATTTTAACCATTGTATTTTTCGTTTCAACTTGATCGCTTCTTCTTTCCTCACTGCACTTGCGGCCCCCGATTGAGCCATCCTGTCCAAAGACAGGAGACTGAAGACATGCAAATGGAAGGACTGGACGAGAGAATAAGGAACACAGAGGAGTGAAGGAAAGGGACAAAAACAAGTAAGAAGGTACCCATATTCCGGTGTCATTAGCAGCATTTCAAAGACATCCTGTGTGTTAGTGTATGCTGTTTGACAAGGCTTGCCAAGAGACTTAGCGACAAAGGATGATGGTGCTATGATTGGATGTGTAACGCAGGGGAAGGACGGGAGTCTGAACCCAGGTCTTACAGTCACACGTTCACCAAAAAGGTGCGGAGAGTGAGAAAAAGAAAAAGTTTATGCTGACCTGAGACAGGGAGGAATGATGAGGGAGAGGATGATGAATGAGTCTTAGGGTCTAGCTTGGCCAGTTGCTCAATTTGCAGGCCAGAGCCCTCTGCTGCAGAGACCAAACTTGGACATCACCTATCCCAAACTACCCAGCTGCCACTCTTTTAACAGGGGTAGATTGATTTCGCCAGATTATGGAGATTTATGATAAACATACCGGTACCTGGCAGAGCCTTTTTTTTCCATTTTCTTTATCTGTAAGACCTTGAAGACCCTGCACACCAAATCATCAAGGACAGCAGACCACTGTTTCGGTGACATTCGTTTTCAGGCCCATGATCTTAAAACTTCAGACACTTGTTTGCCACCATGTCCCTTCACCTCCAGGTGGAATGCGGTTGTAGGAGGACAGAGGGGGGGAGCAGAGGGGATGTCAGCATCTTCCCCACAAGCAGAAAAATAAGCGATGACACGCTTGTTAGAGGTAGATATCTACAGGAAACACAATCCAGCTGATGCATTGTATGGCACAGAAATTTCAGTCTGTGTTGTTTTGGTCTGTTATTGTGTGGTAACCAGTTCTTACAATTTCTTTTAATCTTAAATTAAGTTAAAAAATGTTTCATAACACTATTTGCATCTGCCTATATATTTATATATATCCAGCTAGCTATGAAAACCAAGATCTTTCTCTCTCCCCTCCCTCATGTTTCCATCCATTTGTTCATTCATCAAATTCTGCCTAACTCTTAACATACTGACCCACTTACCCACGAGCCTACCTATCCAAATGGTGACCAAGCTACCTATCACTCATTTAACTGTAACCTGTCCTTACACCATGTCGTTTAACGTCCACTTATTGTGATACTCCTTTTGTCATTACATCCGTGAATCAGAACAGACAAGAAACTAACGCTAGCATTTGCCAGTCGATGTTACCACAGGATGAATACAAAAGGACAGGAATTAAACGGTAGACCTTTCAATGACACCGTGGTTCAAAAATTTTTCAATTAACACTTTTGGCTCCAGCCGTCAATGACCTCATTTCATATCATAATTCCCTGCTGTGATATGGAATTTCAGCATAAATACAACATGCGGGTTTCACTGGAACTGGAAAGTACCACAAGTTTCCAGCAGATGTTCACTTTAGAGACTCTTCTTCCCATAAAGGGCGTGTGTGTGTGTGCTCATATGTGTCTGTTTTGGGGTTTGGATTCGTAGCATCTTAAAGCTGCTCGTGTCTACCCAAATGATATTTTCTGGACAATGTTAGGTTGGGTGATAGGATTAGCTTAAGAATGCCAAGCAATGTTACATTCCTTGTCATTCCCTCTAAATTCTGATGCATGTCATGACCTAGAGCAAAACCTGATCAGCCTGGGAACTTGGTGACATAAGTGTGAAATCAATCGATACGAAAAAATTAACTCAGTGATGTATTTCTATGGATAAAATGCCCTCAAGTTTGTCTTTCTTCTCTTTTGGGCAAATAGAAAATGACTAAGCAGGTTAATTCACTTAGTTGAATGGTATATCGCAGGTGAACCAAAATGTTTATTTCAAACTGTCAACTAGACAGGCAAATAAAACTACAGTCCCTTGTGTCCCAACTGGAATCTTTTGTTGGTAAGGGTGAAAAAGTCTGTAAAATTGCGTTTACACTTTCAGACTCTGTGGCTCTCGGGTGGAACTTTTGCCAATGAAATATTTTAGATGTGTTGGCAACTAGGTTAATGGAAAAATCCACCACATCATCTTTTTGGAGGTTTTGGGTATTTTCCGATGAATTTTTTCTTGCGATTACAGATCATTTCCACAATTCTCTCAATGCAAGATGAGCTCACAATATTTCCTGGTGCTGGTTTTGCTCATTTTTGCCCATCCCAATCAGTCAATCCCCCCCCAGTGCAAACCAATATTCAGCATCCATCACACACAAGACACACACAATTCTTTCCCCTTGGTGACCATTATCAGACACAGTCAAAGGATATGTCCTGTCATTGGTAGAGTAGAGACCGTCAAGACAAGAGAGTCAAACTCCAGCACTGCTGCCGTTGGTAGTAGAAGATTTTTTTCTGGAGACATGTAAAAAACGCAGGTCTGGGCATGTATCGGGACAAAGTTGAGGGCTGGGGTTTTCTTTCCACCACCCAATATTCACAAACAATACAAGCAATCCTTGAGTCTGTAATCAATGTTTAACAGAAGGAGGAAACTCCTGCAGATGCTGACAACACACAAAAACTTAATGGTTATTAAAAAATGGTTAATGGTTATTAAAAAAACAAAACCATGAAGAAACATGGCCCTTTAGTGTGATGTCATGTGATAGCAGTGGACCAATCATGTGCCTGCTGAATCTCAGAGGATTTCAGAGGATTCTGAATCTCAGAATCCGGGTGGGCTGGGCAAGTCAGCGAGGCACACTGGGAAATGTAGGAAACCAACATGTGGAACAAGAGTGGAGGGAGACTTCACACAGAGATGGAAAAAAAGGTCAATATTGGAAAATCTCTGCCACAGATGAAAATGAATGACACAAATTGGTGATTTATGATGTTGTGGACAAGCTTGCGGTTGGAATGTTCCTTGCAGGCACGCCGCTCCACCCTGTTTTACCGAGTGGTAAAAATGAAACTCTGCTCTTCTTATTTGGACATGCACACACAAGCTCGCTTGCATACCTTTACTCCAAAGTACACCAAAATGCATGCTTACCAATTTTATTGGGTGCTCTCGCTCTCTCTCTCCCTTTCTCTCTCTCTCTCGCTCTCTCTCTCTTTCTTATATCATGTTTTTTTTTTTTTTTGCTCTGTCCTTTTCTCCCACACTCTTGAAGTGCCTCCTGTGTACACCGTCTAACTCTTGTGGTACATTCAGAGCATGAACACAAAGTCAGCAAGTCTGGACGCAGCTGCTGAATATTCAGCCCTGTGCTCCACACACACACTCGCTCTACCCCCTCCCTTTCTTTTTTTTACACCATTCCCGCGATCCACCTTCCACTCTTCTTCCCTCCCCCATCTCTCAATCACTGTTGCTCTTTCTTTCATTCTCCGTGCTTCCCTATGTACGGTATCTCCCTGCAGCTCTGCCGCTGCTCTCTGTGCTCCACTTTCATTAAGGGGTGCTCCTCTGATAGCCCTTCATATAACACTTAATCATCATAACAATAAGTGCGCCCTCTCCCTCTCCCCCACTCGTTCTCTCTCTCTAACAAATCACCTCGAGGGGCCAGCCCTAAAGACGCTCTGCTAACCGATGTCATTAACTCACAGGCTCCCTGATTGGCTCAGTCGGCGCAAGAGAGCCCGCCCCTCTGTGTTTGGCGGAGGGCTCAGTGGGAGCATGCAGGTCGGCCAGGCCAAGGACATTCCTCTATTAGGGAGGAGAGGAGAAAATATACACAAGTGATGGTGCAGGCACGCACGCACGCACACATCCACATACACGGTCACACCAGGAAGCAGAGGACGAGACGTGTTTGATTCTGCAGTCGAGAAGTGAACGAATAAGACGATTGAATCAGGGGAGAGGTTTGAATAACAGTGTTTTACATGAATGGATCTTCAGGGAAATGAACGCTCTGTTGCTCCAACTGCTCTCTATTTTAGGCTGTGATTTGACAACACCATTGTGTGTGTGTCTGTGTGTGTGGTGAGGGTTGCGGGGGGGGGATTACCTTTTGGTTGATTGAGTCTACACCGCACAAGCACTGTGTAAGCTAGTGGTGTGGCGTATTATGATTTTGTGGGTGTGACAAAAAAATGAACGGTGACTGCATTTCAGCCCGCATGCGAGATATACCCAAACAAAACCACGCACATTACCACACAGCATCACCCACAAGCGTGCAGACACACACACAGACGTACACACACACAAGCACAGCACAGTGAAATCACAGCTGTTCTCAGTTGCTATGCAGCAGTCCTCAACATAGTCTCAGATAACGCACGCATGCATGCGCATGCACATAAGTGCAAGACCGGGACAGTGATACCATAGTTGGCAGGGTCGGAAGGTCACATGGGTATTGTGACAAAGTTGCCAAGCGACAAACATTTACACATATGATTTCTGATACAATTTTTAACATGTCCCCTAATATTTGGGGAGATTAATTGTGTTGTTCTTGGTGCTAAACCACTGCTGCAGGAATGTATCAAATGCATTGGTGCCTCATAAAGTGTAATAAATCTCAAAGCATTGTTTGTGCCTAAAGTTTGTGCACAAGCTTCTTTATTTGCAGCTGGTGGTGACCGCCAGAATACATGAGATACCGGTGCTTGTGTTTTTCGGGTCGGTCTTGTCCTTGAGATTTTTTCAAAGGTCCTCTGTGCTGTTCAAATGAATACTACTGTGAATGTTTGACGATTTTCCCCATTCCCCTGTTGATTTGGTTTGGGGTGTAGATGCCACAACAGGTCATGTTCCCTTATCAGCAAGAGACTGCTCGACCTCCTGTAGGTCCATTTTCCACACAAAGGAACGTCCACCAAGAACAGTGAATGCACCTCGGTAGCATCTGAATCAGATTTTTTCAAAATTACATCTATTGATTTGTGCTCTGTCAAATTAAAATTAATATGAATGAATTAAATTTCATTTTTACATTCCTTAACAAATGCTGACTGGTTGGTTGACATCAAATTTAACACCAGGATGGTCATACAAAAGACATTTTCTGTACATTCAGTGTCACATTTTAAGTTGCGAGGACTACGATGGTAGAATTTTGCCTAACTCGAAGATTGAAAGGGAAATGCAGAGTTGACACATTAAACTTTTTACTAGAGATATCGGCCCACCTATATTATCGGCCTGATATTGGCATAAAAATGTAATATCGGTATCGGATTTTTTGGCTTTAAAACCGATAAAATAAAAACCGATAAAAACAAAGTAATGATTGCGTTACACCGCAATAGTTCCTATGTGCTCCTGAAGCGTTTACCGGCGCACATATCGGTATCAGCCGGTATCGGTATCGGTGAATTGAGAGTTGGACAATATCGGCATATCGGATATCGGCAAAAAAGCCAATATCGGACATCCCAACTCTTTACCCACTTGATAAAAAGAACATCCCAATGATCAGTCCAGCCAGATACTTGTCAATGTATGAGATTTTGCAGTACAAAGAGTATCACAATTTCATGAGGCAGCTGCTGCAGTCTCACTATTCAGTATCAATTTGCACCAGTACCAGCTGTATATATGCGTAAATTCAGATTGCTTGGAGAGACTGAAGAAAACACTTGTCTCGAAACTTCTGATTTTGATGCTGGGTAATGAGACAGCTGTTGGTTAAGTGGTAAAGTACATATCTGAACATTGTGTTACACTGTAAAACCAAAGTCCACCCGCAGTTACATCCAATAGGTGGGTGAGGTTAGGGAAGGGAAGGCAGGCAGGCAAGCCAGTTGGTCGGTCGGTCGGTCGGTGATCAGTAGGTAGGTAGGTAGGGACTTAATTGATTAAGACCTCAAGTAAGAGAGCTGGCTGCTTTTCCAGATAGACGCTTCTCTGATTATTTAATGATGATTTCTAACCGAATCGATTTTTCCATCCTCTCTTGTAAGTCAAGCATACAGCACAATGCATCTTGCGTGCGTTGCGGGTACACAGGCGTACAATCAATTGTGACGCATAAGAATGCTCAGTAGTATTCTGCAGAACAATGACACAGTAAGTGTGTTATGTGCAGCACTTTGGAAAACAAAGCAGAGAACGCAATAACCATGGGATAATCAATAGGTGACATTTTTCTCAATTTGCATTCTGCGTTACGACTTTACATCAACACCTGAGGTCGTACGTATCTGGTGTTGACAGCTTCGGCTGTTCATGGCAGCGCCGAGCATTGAGGAACACGGTGGACGCAACATGGAAATCTAACACGTTTGGAAAACCATCACCGGTTTAGAATTCTAATATTCTAATAGAATGTAAGATGGAGGCGCATGCTCATACACAGACATTTGTAACCTTGCAAGCATGCGCACTGACACACACAAACACACAGGCATGCACAGGGACTTTGGTGTTTACATCATATGGGAAGGTATTTTTTCCCCTCACACTGCCAGGGAACAGGCCCACGCAAGGACACACAGACGCTGACTAAGGCCCTAGGACTCCCCAGGGGTGAGGGGCGTTCGTGTGCATATGTGTGTGTGCATGTGCGAGTTTGTTTGGTTACAAATGCCCGTGATTGCGGTAAGTGTGTATCTATGACATGTAGGGATGTCCGATATTGGCTTTTTTGCCGATATCCGATATGCCGATATTGTCCAACTCTCAATTTACCGATACCGACATCAACCGATACCGATATATGCGCCGGTAAACGCTTCAGGAGTAGGGGTGGGTAAAAATATCGAAGAATCGATGCGTCGAAATTATCTCCCCTTCGATTCGATATCGATTCAGCACTACCGCTGAATCGATTCACCCCCTGGCGCAACATCTTGTGAATCGCGTTTTATGTACTGAAGCTGCAGGCGTCCGCAACCACAAAATGTCAAGCGGTGGAAAGAGTTCCCATGTCTGGATTTACTTCCAGTTCCCACTTCAACAGGGAACAAAAGCAAAGTGGTGGGTAACTTGTGTCAAGCTGAACCGAGCGACACGAGTAACACGATAAACTATCGAAATCGAATCAAGAGGTTCTTTTCAATACCTAGCCCTCCTAGGTAGCATTATTGTGTTAATGCTTTATATTCAAATGTTTTATTGCTCAGAAATGTTGTGAGTTACAACACAATTGCCAAGAGAAAAGAAATATAATCAAAGACTACATGCACTTTAGTTTTAATACAGTACTGTCATATTTTTTACTTTTGTATTCCATATTCAGCACACATTATTGTGCTAATTCATGCTATCGACAGATGTTTTAGTGCTAAAAAATGCTATGATATACCTTGGCTGTTCATATGGGCATGAAAAAAAATATTTTTAAATTTAATTATGAACATTATCAATTATTTGTGCATTTCGACTTATTACTGAATCGATATCGAAGTGTTTAAAACAATATTGAATCGAAACGAATCGAATTGTTACCCACAGAATCGAAATCGAATCGATTCGTGAGGTTCCTAACAATACCCAGCCCTATTCAGGAGCGCATAAGCGCTATTTTGGTGTAACGCAAGCATTATTTTTAGAGATGTCCGATAATATCGGCCCACCGATATCATCGGCCCGATATTGGCATAAAAATGTAATATCGGTATCGGATTTTTTGGGTTTAAAACCGATAAAATAAAAACCAATAAAAATAGAGTAATGCTTGCGTTACACCGAAATAGTGCCTATGCGCTCCTGAAGCGTTTACCGGCGCACATATCGGTATCGGCCGATATCGGTATCGGTGAGTTGAGAGTTGGACAATATCGGCATATCGGCAAAAAAAGCCAATATCGGACATCCCTAATTATTTCATTTTTATCGTTTTTTATTTTATCTGTTTTAAAGCCAAAAAATCCAATACCGATATTACTTTTTTATGCTAATATCGGACATCTCTAATGACATGTATGTCAACAGCAACTGAATATATGACAAGTTTGGACATAGGCTGCAGGTCTTTTGGTGAGTGTGTATGAGTGGGTGAATGTGTGGCGGCCCCAAATTGTTCAAGTCAATGTTGAGCTACAGTGTGGTTAGTGGAGTGTATAGTAGTCTGTTTGTGGTTTGGCCTTTGTGGGGGCAAGCCAATGCTAATCAGTTTGTGAGGAATATCTGCATAGCGTATGCATGCATGTGTGCAAGAGAGGAAGAGAGACAGAGAGAAGGAGAGAGAGGGGGGGAGAGAGAGAAGGGGAAAGAATGTGTGCTTGTATCTGTATGTGTGCGTCTAAACAATGTGCATTGTGTGTGTTGCTTTGCTGCCTCTTCTTTGTGTCTAAACTCTATCCTCCTCCGTCCCCCATGACATCATCATCACCATGGACGATAAACAGGTCTGCACAGCTGCTTTCATAGATCTGGCCAAACCCTCCAATTAAGTTGACGACACAGTAATGTCCTCTTGTATGGGCTCTCTAGCATTGCCCTGTCCATTTTTGCTGATCACAATCAATGGTATATGGTTTTCTTTAGTCAGTTTTATTTTGTTTTACTAGTACCTCCATTCTGTAACATTCTTTGAACACCTAGGGCTTTAGATTTCTTGGACCACAACAACAATGGATCAATTAAGTACCTGCCTGCCCGCCCGTCTGCCTTTCCACATACCTACCAACCGTCTTGCCTACCAACGTACCAACCTTAACGTACACAGCGGGTTAAGTCAAAAAAACATTGTGTCAGACCCTCTTCACATCTTTGAGGGTGTATCTTCAATATACAAGGCTGTATCTTCGTCCAACCTTGTTCTCCATCTACACCACAGGTGTCAAACTCAAGGATGCGGCCCGTTGCGTCATTTTATGTGGCCCCCGACCGCTTGAGTGACTGTTTCTCCTTCATTTAAACATGCATTGACCCACAAACGACCTCCCCCGAAATGCACCTGGATCATGTTTCTGGTAAAGTGACGCGGCTGTGCACTTTTTAAAATGTCAGTTTGTCAAGAAACACCAATGCAGCAATGTGGGGGAACCAGGTTGTTGACTTGTTGATTGACTGATTGAGTCATTGATTGATTCATTTATTGATTGATTGATTCATCCATTGATTGATTCATTCATTCATTGATTGATTATCAACTGATGAGTGTTGATTAAATCAGGTTTCTTTTCATGATACAAGGAACTGTGATACAATAATAGCAAAGATCTGACATACTTTTAGATCTACCCAAACGAGATATTTGTAGGGATGTCCGATGCTGGCTTTTTGACGATATCCGATATGCCGATATTGTCCAACTCTCAATTTACCGATACCGATAACAGCCGATACCGATATGTGCGCCGGTAAACGCCTCAGGAGCGCATAGGCACTATTTTGGTGTTACGCAAGCATCATTCTATTTTTATCGGTTTTTATTTTATCGGTTTTAAAGCAAAAAAATCAGATACGGATATTACATTTTTATGCCAATATCGGGCCGATAATATCGGTGGGCCGATATTATCGGACATCTCTTCATATTTGTTAGTTGAGTAAGTAAAAATAATTGTTGATATTAGATATTTCTAAATAAATAGTTACATTTTACATTAAATTACATTAATGGCCTTAATGGTGGCCCCTTGAGGGCCACTGCCATGTTGAGGTGGCCCTCGGTGACAATAGAGTTTGACACCCCTGATCTACACAAACAATGTGGCCGAGGCTGCGAGTGCCTCCCCGATACATTTCTATGCTGATGATACCATAATTTGCTCGTCAGGCCCTTCACTCCACTCTGCCATATCTACCCTCCAAGTCAGCCTCATTTCCATCATTAAGTCCTTTCATGACCTTCACCTGCATCTCCACCCAAAGACTAGAATGACTGTTATTCAATCTGAAAAAAGTGTTCCCTGCCCCATCCCACCTAAAGATCACCAGTTCTGACAGCTCAGAACTGCAGTTTGTCATGTCTTAGTAATACCTTGGGCTCTGGCTGGATCATTCACTTTCTTCCAAGTTTCACCCACAGGCCAAAGTTAGGGCGAGACTGCGGTTCCTTTTGCTTCATCTGCACACTCTGCCAAACATACTGCGGCAAGGATAACCATATTCCTGGGTTTGATTATGGTGATGTAATCTAAAAAATGGCTTCTATTGTGCACTTAACCAGCTGCATGCTCTCCACCATTCAGCCATCCGTTTTGCCACTGGTGCACCTTTTTCCATTCATCACTGTGATCTGTAGAAACTGACAGGCTGACCCCTCCCTCCACTCCGGGCGACTTCATCATTGGCTTCCACTTATCTTAAAGACTTTGCTAGAGAAAACACCACAATACCTTTCCAACTTAATACACCTCTCCCATAATAACTGCTTCCTAAACTCTGGTGAGTTCATTGCTCTATCTAGTCCAAAACCCACTCTGTCTTTGGCCAGGATTCCCTTTGTTTTGCTGCAACAAATGGCTGGAACTCCCTTCAACACTCCCTTGAACCTTCAGCTCTTCCATCGCTTCATATGTTCCCTAGTTGAGTGTTGTAGGTGTTGATTCTCATTTTGCTCACCCTCTGTTCAAGTAGTTACTTGTGTTGTTTTTAACTTCATTGATTCTTCCTCATTAGTTGTATGTCTTAGATTCATGTGTACTGTTCATCTTTTTTGGTTGGTTTTTGCTTGTACTTCAGTGAGGGCATTTTGTCAGGTGATCATTGTAACTGAGAGGCTGTTTTCAATTGATCTTACCAGGTAAAATAAAGACCAAATAAAATAAAATGAAAATTTTACAGATGTCCGACATTTTTATGCTAATATCGGGCCAAAAATATCGGTCCGATATTAACATAAAAATGTAATATCGGTATCGGATTTATTGGCTTTAAAACTGATAAAATAAAAACCGATAAAAATAAAATAATGCTTGCGTTACACCGAAATAGTGCCTATGCCCTCCTGAAGCGTTTACCTGCGCACATATCATTATCGACTAATATCGGTATCGCTAAACTGAGAGTTGGGCAATATCGGCATATCGGCAAAAAAGCCAATATCGGACATCCCTAGTTGCAGCATAATAGGATTTCACTTTAGTTTGGGGTTTTAGGTCAGGGAGAGTAAAACTGAGAGAGAAAAGTAGGGCGGGAGGGAGAGATAGATAGGATAAGGAGAAAAGCAAGACAACAGGGCATGTGTGTGAGTGTCTGTGTATGTTGTTTGTGTTTGTGTGCGTCCATTTCCTGTCAAACGGTCCTACGTCTCCAATTTAACACTGGATGGATGGCCGACACTCAGAGATTCTACCACTACTCAGAAAAGACACAGCAGGCAGCCTATTCTGCCCGAGACGCAAATAGAGCTGCTTCCCAACATGGAGCTAAAAACAGACGTTTCTGCTCAACACTGGAAAAAGACTCAAGCATCAGGATCCACTCCCCCTTTCAAGTAATCCAGTGTCAATACGCCTAAAGTAAGCACATACAGTATGTGTGTGGATGGACCTAGATGTCAAAGAGAAAGACGTCAATCATATCCGTGTTCTGGGTGGCGCCTGGCCGGTGATTCCGTCTGAGGAGTCCTGGCACCAAAAGGTCAGAGGGTCAGTGGTGTAAGATTGAGGCGAGAGAGCTGCAGTTACCCGTAACGAGACACTGGTAGTGTTCATTCCAATCTTTGTTATGTGTGAGACTGTGTGAGAAATGAGCTCTCTTCAAACATTCAAGACTGCTAAGAAGGACAAGTGGAACAACAAAGCACCTATTAGTCATGAAAACTTTCCATTTTC
>OMPJ01041564.1:0-18898 GCA_900312935.1 Carapus acus
CGTGACAGCACAAGGCCACACACACACACACAGACTCAAACACACTCATTCACACACAAACACAGGCACAGCGACGCTGCATCGCGATTTGATATTTCGCAGGTCAACATCGCCAGATCACTGAGGCGGGACGGAAACCCCGCCGCTGTGGGAAACACACGCGGGACCATTTTTAGTGCCTCTCGCTTGCCGCCTCAAACTTTTCACGGATTGTAAAACTCTGGATTTCTATGTTAGGTGACTCAGCTCGGTTCTGTTCTCCTCGCGGGCGACGAAATTGCACAAGACGCGTCTCGCGTTTCTTCGCATGAGTTTTAACCCCCGTCGCGTTCGGTCCTTCTAATTTACATTTGTTGTTTGGGGGGAGCGAGCGAGGAGTGGTGGCTCCCGTGTAAATATGCGGTCGCCTGACTTCGCCATAGCTCAGACAGTTTACGTGTAGACAACATCGTGAGTGATAGAGATTTACTCTGCTGCGTCACATTCCCCCTTTTTACAGCCACGAGTCTCCAGTCAGATGGAGGCGTTTGGCAAACGGCCACTCGTAGTGTGGTCGCGCATAAACTGAGCCATATGGCTCGTCAAAACCAGTAATAGCTTGTGATACATGTAATAACTGTTATTTTATTGTATCATGGCGCACTCACATTAATGTGCAATATTTTGGCAACGGAGTCAGAGTTCATAAAAACGTCTGCACGCAAAGTGTCACGCCATGGCGGTGTCGGGCCGTGGTGTCTCAAAAAAAGAAAAAAAAATTGGGAAAGAGAAAAAACACAGCACACACAGTTTGCTGTCAGACCTCGCGTGGATCCACAATTTTGTTGTTTCTACGGTATTGTTGTGTGTTCAGCGGGTGTAACGGATGAGACCACAGAAGCAGAAAGCAAAACTGGAGGACAAAGTTATTTAGAGTTGGTGCTTGTGCCACATTTTCTTGTTCGTACCAGACTTGCCCAAATGTTACTTACCGACCGCATCATCATCATCCGCGGTAATTATGTGTTGCCTGCGCAGGAAAACAAATGTGGTTTTTATCACGCTGCCCGCTCAATGTCCTTGTTTGTGAGGTTCTGCCGAGATTGAAATGATCCTGCGTGTCAGTATTTGTTTAAATGGCAGCGGGCGCCTGAGTGATGACTGCATTTGGACTCGGCGTGGCAGCAGCTGATCCGGTCCGATTTTGCATACCTCGGCGCGGCCCCCGCGGAAGTGTGGGAAATCGATGATCCCTGCGGATGATAACACAAGGTCTGAAACGGGCCACACACAGATTGTGGAAGAATTGATGCGCTAGTGTCAACAGGTGGTGAGATACGCACGCATGTTCGCGGGAAGCGTTCATCCGTTGGTATAAACTTGGGGGCACACGTGAGGGGGCCGTCCGTCTGTCCTCCCTCGGAGCAGTCAAAATGTTTTGCTCCCTGTGTAAGTGCTCTCGCCCAGAGCCGTCCCTCGCATCTGAGACACCCCGGGACAGATAAAGCACATCAAAAGCTCCGTCCCACTAAGAACTGAGATTCCAGGCAATGGAAAGTTCCTGTTTTCGAGCGACCCATCCGTGGAAAAAAACTCTCACGTGCCTCGGCGCCACCGGACCGCCTCTCGCCTCGCAATATGAACAAATCACACGTTGAGAAATAAACAAAGTCGATCTTAATGGATGAACGCTGCAGCTTTTATCTGATCCAGGAGGTGCTCGTGGTCAGGCTGTGACTAAAAGGCCAAGACGCGTGTGTGTGTGTGTGTGTGAGGGGGGATGTGTTTGTGTGTGTGTTGTTGTTGACAACAATTCAGACTCACATTCTGTGGTATGTCGCAGATGTAACAACCATAATATCTTTGGGCGCCCAGTCTGCACGACTCCCTCCAGTCTTGTCCTTCAGACTTTGTCTTTATTTTGGACGCCTCCGTTCCAGAATACAATGCCTGCAACATCTGGGTAAACGGTTTAACAATTAAAAACAAAGCTATAACTGGTGAGCTGTCGCATCGCCAGAGCTGATACAATTCCACTTATTGTCGTTTTGCAATGAGAGGAAATGTCTTGTTGTTGGACCATTAAACTAATAAAAAAGTGAGTGCCATTTATAGGCTATTATCTGTCGTCACCAGATGACCGCTGAAGCAATGGCAAAGGGCACCAGGAATTCTCGACAGCTGGTTATGAGGAGGAGGAGGAGCAGAAGGAAGAGGAGGAGGAGGAGGAAGAGGAGGAGAGCTCAGAGGGCAAAAGGAAGGGCAGAAATTCAGGAACTGTGTGGTGGAATTCGCACGCGAGGATAATGAAGAGAACGAGGCCCCGAGGAGGACAATGCCCGTCCAAGTTTCCCGAGGTTGGTCGCGTTGACCGAGATGTCGGTCCGTAACTCTACCTGCCGAGGCTCCTCCGGTCTTGGCTGCCAAATCAGGGCCACAAATCTTTTCCTCCTGGCAGGGCGAAGATGGAAGTGCACTTCACGGCACCAACGCATTCACTTGAAAATGTAGCGCCTCGAAATCTGATCCCACGCCTCAGTCAAACGTTTACAAACGCCTCCAGTTATTGTTCCTGACGACCGCACGCTAATGCGTTTGATGACTATGGTAGCTAGGACGCCATCTATTGGCCCAACACTTGCTTGTGGAATAAATATGTCAGTTCGCGTAAATACGGCTGGTTCCAAAGTGCTGGAGGTGAGCGTGCTTAGGGAAGGAACAAGGGAGAATGGGAATTGAAGCAGGCCAAGATGACGGAGTCCGTCCCACACAGTGCTGGGACACACGGGTGTCAAACTCATTTTCATGGAGGACCACATCATTATGGCAGTAGCCTACAGGGGGCCAAATAATAAGAATGTAATCTAATGTGAAATGTAACTACTCATTTAGACATATCTGACATTAACATTTTTTTACTCACTCAACCTGCAAATATCCCATTTGCCTAGATGTAAAAACATGTCAGGCCTTCGCTATTATCATGATGTGCACTCTTGTATATGATCAGGAGAAGAAACTCGAGTTAGTCAACAATCATCAGTTAACAATCAATCAACAAGTCAATAACCTGGTTCCCTCACTTGGTCTGCGTTGGTGTTTCTTGACAAACCGACATTTCATGTGTGTATCTGGTCAGGGCACCGCTGCTGTCGCATTAGCAGCAACATGATCCACATGCATTTTGGGAGATGTAGTTTGTGGGTCAGTGCACGTCTAAATGAGGGGGACTTATCTTGAAACAGTCATTCAAGCACTTGTGGGCCACATACAATGATTCCGAGGGCCACATTTGGCCCGCAGGCCTTGAATTGTCACCTGTGGTATATTGACGCTGTCAGTTAAGTACTTTGAGTTTGACACATGTTCCATTGTGTCTGCGTCCGTGCTGTGTGACTTGTTAAGCTGAGAGAGCGTCCATATTGATTTCCATCCTTGTCTTGTTTTCTTTGTTACTGCTGATGGATCTCTACCCACATTGAAGGAGAAGTGTTCCATCCTCCTTGTGAGCTCCTCAGGGATTCGCACAGATGGTGACAATCCCCTCGACCCCAACACAATCCTTGCGCTTCCCAACTCCAGCCCTGCCACCCCACTTAGCACTCACACCGCACACATGCCGGAGTGTTCTAGCGTGTGATGCTGAGGGTGTGCGTGTGTGTAGACTTGGCTCGAGCGCGCGATTTGGCTCCGCAAAGTAGGATTCCGTCTGCAGACGAAAAAAGAAAAAAAGAAAAAAAGAAAAGAAAAAGAAAGAAACAAAGCTCAATGGACAGAAACAGATACTTAAAAAGGGAGACGCGTGTCAACACATCGCGTTGTAAAAAGACAAAAACCGATTAGTCACGCAGCTTGCACAAACGTGAGACGTGTGTGATCATCCACGTCTGGCAACTGCGTGGTGGAGGTATGAGGAGGCGTGCGTGCGTGTGTGTCTGTGTGCGGCTGTGCGTGTGAGTGCAACATGGCTAATGAGAACGTGTGTATTCTACGGCGTAAACGTTTATTACATTAATGCCAGCGTGTGCACACATATTAGCAATAATCCAGGACAGGGGCTGGCAACAGGCCAGAGGGTCGGCACCCTTACGTGCCTGCTCGCCTGGTAAGAGCCATTTAGGGAGTGTGTACACACACACAGGCAGGCGCACACACACACTGCCTTGGCTGCCAAATACCATGCTGGAGGTAGAATAAAGACTCGTGTTTAAAGAAATGTCAAAGACCAGATTACACTAACTCGGTTGAGGCTATTATGGGCAGAGTGGAGTTTTTGGCAGATGGAGGCAAGCGTGCGAATATGTGACCAAAGTGGGTAATATTTTATCTGTCGTCAAAGGTAAATACGGCTCAACATTGCGAGGTTGTGGCGTTTATCACACCATCTTCGTTTGATTATTGGAGTGGGCGCCCAGTGCCCGACAGAGAGAAATATAAAAGGAGGTGTCAGAAGAGCTGCGGCGTCTTTAAAGGGTGAGTGTGTAAATAGACGGGAAAAGTGGGTCACTCCAGCCATGATGGCGCATTGTGCGTCAGGTGTGGGGAAAAGTTCAATGAGAGCTTTGTTTCTGATTCCCGTTGGATCTCCTCTGACGATCCCCTCTTTGCTCTGGATGCAAAATGAGCTTTATTTCTCGCAAAAGAAAATGAAACATGCACCCAACTGAATGTAGCAGGGAGATACGCTGCAACTCTGCGCACATGATAATTAACGTGGCTGGGCTACGTGTGTGTCATGCCGCTCATTCAGACCATTGACGCTGTTTCTCGCCTTTTCAATGCTATTCAAGTGTGTGTCTTTCTGTGGAGACATTTTTCCATCTTTTATTGCTGCTGGTGATTTATGTCTGGATATCGTAAGCATCTCGTCCAAATCGACCACATGGCATGGCGGACTGCACTTTATCACTCACACTCATCTGTTCGGTGAGATAAACTATTGACACATAGCTTGATGACACACTGAATGATTACATAAATTGCTTGGAAATGTAATGTCTTCAATATTAAAATGACTCACGGACTCTGCTGTGGAATGCTCTGGAATGAAGGGAGGGGGTTCGACAGAGACAATGGTGCTGCCAATAGGATCTGTGTGGCAGCCAAGGCCGTTATGAGAACAGTCACGCAATCCATCCAAGATGAACTTGATGGACAGGGTCGGCCCGGAGCTGGAGCGTGTGCGCCGGGTGAATGAGAGTTATTACCCCTTGTCTCTGTTTGTGTGTCCTACAGGTGCAGAGACACAATTTATTGGACAAACATCTTAAGTTTATCCATCAACAGTATATTTGACTGAGTGTGGTCCAACTGTCAATGAGACTTTCGAGGAGACTTTTCTTTGGTTGTGGTGAAAGAGTTGGTGAGACGACTTCTCTGCAAAACATAATTACATCTCTATCACTTCAGCTGTATTAGTGTCCAGAATATAATGTATTTGATTATTTTCTATATCATTCACATCAACATTTATACAATAAGTGTTATACAGATTAATGATAGATAGATAGATAGATAGATAGATAGATAGATAGATAGATAGATAGATAGATAGAGACGGACGGACGGACGGACGGACATGGTTAGGGTCAGACAGACAGACGGACGGACGGACGGATGCATTGAGTCAAAGTACTACGGGTTGAAAGGCTACCGGCGTCTATTTGACGCGATCCAACAGCGCCATCTATCGTTCAAACGCCGCTCCTCCTTTACTTCCACCCAGTGACACAACCGCACACCGCTGCAGCAGCACAGGCCGGGCTACAGAGTGTGTCTGCAAAAGGACAAGGAAGAGCTTCAACATGTCTGACATGGAAGACGACTTTATGTGCGACGATGAAGAAGATTATGACCTGGTAATTGTGATATGTGTTCGGAAGTTTGCATTCGCGGGCTCCATTGTTTGTGCGGTGATGTGTGGCTGTGAATTAGCGACATTACCTGCTAGCCGAGTTTAGCCGTGAAGCTAACTCACGGGCTAATACCAATACAGAGCATGACAGGGGGAGGCTAACCCAAACTTCCCGGCTAACAAACAATAACTCGCGTTTATCGATAATGTGTGACTATGAACAATCACGGGTTAACAGTATTTTGCGTTTACGTGTAGTTGGACGTGAATTCGCGCCGGTAGCACGGCCAGGCAAAGCAAGCGGCTCGTAAGCTTTTGGTAGTGTTGGCGACTGATAGCTAAGTTTGATGTTTACAGTGAAGAACTGGGGGGACTCGGCAAGCTCGCTATGCTGTGGTGATTCTAAACGTCCGCTTAATTGTAGGAATACTCAGAAGACAGCAACTCAGAACCAAACGTGGACCTGGAAAACCAGTACTATAACTCTAAAGCCTTGAAGGAGGATGACCCCAAGGCAGCACTTTGCAGCTTCCAGAAGGTGGAGTGATACTCCGTGGAAATAACAGAATCCATATCACACTAGCATTCAGATGTGCATGCATTTGTGAATTTATCTAATTGCCAACACATCCTCTAGGTGCTGGAACTAGAGGGAGAGAAAGGAGAGTGGGGATTCAAAGCACTGAAACAGATGATAAAGATCAACTTCAAATTGGTAAGCGAGAAATGTCCTTTTTGGCTTATTTGGCCTTTTTCATTATGATCCGGTGCACATTTGCTTTTGTAAAACCCATATAGACTGAGCTACATGTGTTTTGGGCTGCTGTGGTGTTGTTCAACAGTTAGAACTCTTGACTTGAAATCAGTTGGTGATGTTCTGATACCAGCCTGAGCCTAATGCTGAAGTTGTGCATGGAGAAGATAATGATTCCCTTGCAGGTCAATGCAGACTTGGGACTTAAGATTAGTTTTGTGTTAAATGTCTGACATATGATTGTAATCTCATGCAGGAATTGCTTTCTCGCTCCTATGTCCAGTTTAACCAGGACCTAACCAACAGCATTCACTGCTCTTGTTTACTTTTGGAAAGGTGACTTTTATTTGGCTGTGTTGAAGTATTTCTTTCTTTTTTTCTGGAGACAAACTTTCCAGAGATGATGAACAGATACAAACAGCTCCTCACGTACATCCGAAGTGCTGTCACTAGGAACTACTCAGAGAAATCCATCAACTCCATATTAGATTACATATCCACATCCAAACAGGTTGGTCACCCTTTGAGAAGTCTCAAATTCTTAATGAATACATATTTTTTCATCTTCTTCTCTACCAGTCTTATTCCTATTTTTCTGTATGTGTTAACAGATGGACTTGCTTCAGGAGTTCTACGAGACCACGCTGGAGGCTTTGAAAGATGCAAAGAATGATAGGTTATGGTTTAAAACAAATACAAAGGTATGCAGAGCTTTTTCAGCAGTGAAATGTCATTGCTACAGAAAAGTGTTGTAATAGTTTTGCTTCTCTATTGCTATTTGTGCTCCACTCTAGCTCGGAAAACTATATTTAGAGAGGGAAGAGTATGGGAAACTGCAGAAGATCTTACGGCAACTTCACCAATCGTGTCAGGTAACAACATAAACTAAAATTCAAACGTTGTCTTTGTTTAAAGTTGGACCTTATGTATTTCAAATTAAAATTTGTGTTCCCAATTTGCACATACAGTAACTACAATTAGTCAACTTGAACATAATTGCCAGATCGCAGTTGTGCTAATCATTGAAATCTACAGATCATCTTTTGCAAGGCATATTTAGATTGTAATACAGGATTGTGTTAATGAAGTCCGTTTGATCATGATGTTGCAATTTTAAAATGGACTGCAGACAGATGACGGGGAAGATGACCTGAAAAAAGGCACGCAGCTGCTGGAGATTTACGCACTGGAAATCCAGATGTATACGGCACAGAAAAATAACAAGAAATTAAAGGCGTTGTACGAGCAGTCACTTCACATCAAATCAGCCATCCCTCACCCACTCATAATGGGAGTTATCAGAGGTACGTTCAAGATATCACAATCATGTACAGAACATTCAGCAGTGCTTGTTGGTACTTTTATGTAGTCCTTAAAACGACTAACTCGTACTTGTTTTGTCATGGCTAGAGTGTGGTGGGAAGATGCATCTGAGAGAGGGTGAGTTTGAGAAAGCTCACACAGACTTTTTTGAGGCCTTTAAAAACTATGATGAGTCCGGAAGCCCAAGGAGGACCACATGCCTGAAGTACCTGGTCTTAGCCAACATGCTAATGAAGTCTGGCATCAACCCTTTTGACTCTCAAGAGGTATGAAACTTGTTAATCGAATGAGAAAGCATGAAACATGTCCTATGTATGTTTGCATGACAGTAATTTTCCACACAAGAGTGACTTTAAAAAGCAGAATGATACACTGAAAACAGATGTTCTCTCAGTTAAGCTTTTATGCAGTTAAGTATATGCTAGCAACTAGTCGTGATGCATGATTACTTTAAGATAAAGACTTTCTTATTTGATTCTGAAACTTTGTCTACAATTGTCTTTAGGCCAAACCATACAAAAATGACCCAGAGATCTTAGCAATGACAAACTTAGTAAGGTAAGTCTTCCTTGTTTTTATCTCCACGGTTATTTTGCATTATTTTGCAGGCTTGAGAATATATAACTGATCTGAGTAACTGAGTATTACATTGCCTAGCTTGTATATTTAGCCTAACCCACCACAAAATCAGTCAAACCAATTCTGATTCGAATTGTTTGGTACTGCTGGTGTGTGAAATTTTGTCAAAAGTAATGTGTCAGTTAAATTGTGATGTACTAAATATAATTTAAGTGTTCACTCATACAAAAATAAACACATACACACAACACACACACACACACACACACACACATATTTCTGCATTACTCTGTGTGCTACAGTAAAGCACCAACCTTAACCAGATGTTTCTTTTCCTTTTTAGCGCGTACCAAAACAATGACATCACTGAATTTGAGAAGATCTTGAAAACAAATCACAGCAACATAATGGATGACCCCTTCATTAGAGAGCACATAGAGGGTGAGTGGAGATTGATGATGCAATGTTTATGATGTTAATTTAGCAACACGTTCATGTTTGACGCTGATTTTTGCTGATTGATTGCAGAGCTTCTACGAAACATTAGAACTCAAGTACTTATAAAACTCATCAAACCTTATACAAGAATACACATCCCTTTCATTTCTAAGGTGAGTCTCAAGAAGAAGCACGAATATAGCTGTGTATGTCTGTTCTCTCCCTCGTTGATCAACCCTTGCTTAAGTAACCATTCTCATTGCTGGCTTCCTTAATGTCACTGGGTGTGTTAAATGGAATTATTTATGGAGCCCAGCTGTGAGCGCGGCGTTTTCTCATTAATAGATCGTAAGATCTTCTCTTGGGAGGACAAAAAGTGAAGTATGAAATGGAAGCTGACGTAGAAGAAAAATGATTTATGGAGACAGGCAACGCCTTAAATCCATCTTAATTTGCCATGAGTAGTCCGTGGGGAGGACACAGCCCCTCGTGTCATGAATGACAACTTGTCCAAGTTGCCAAACTAGCAATCGTGACTGCATTGTCAGTCAACAACAATGTCGGAGACATGTAAAGCCTCTCTTATTTTCACAGCCGGTGAATAAGTGTATGTCGCGGTTTGTGACTGGTGAGGAATATTACCCAGAGAAATTTGCATAAAGGTTTGAAACCCAGTAGCTTAGGTTGACCACTTCACTGGCGATCATCACATGGACTGGTGTGTTTCATAGCTATAATTAGCCGCAATTACATTCGCAGAGCTAACCACAAATATTGTAATATTTAGCCAATGAGGACCATTGAGATGTTTCTATGGTCATATCGTGTCTTGTGTTTTTCAGGAGCTGAATATTGACGTGTGTGACGTGGAGAGTTTGCTCGTGCAATGCATCTTGGATAAGTAGGTATCTCTCTCTTGCACGTACTCATGAGTTCCCAGAAAGAACAGGTTCCCTTTCTTAAAATAGCCTTCCTCATATCTTGGCATGCAGACAAGTCACAGGTTGACAGGTGACAATCTGTGTTGCCCTCTGTCGTTGCGGATGTTGGACTTCACATACCTGGAGGGCATCCGATGTTTCTAGCTTTACACGTGCACATGACCTATTGTTCTCTGTTCAAAAAGTGGCAGGGAGAAGCAAAAGTATAATTTTCCACCTCAATCATAGAGATCAGCTGACTCTGCAATTTCATTTGTGACTTTCTGGAGCGATATTTACAAGCACACTTGCCTACAATGTTGATTTTTTTCTTTACTTTTTTACAGGTTAAAAATGCAAATATGTGAAGTGTATAAACAATGTGAATTAAGTTGGCATAAGTGCAGAACATACTGTGCGAGGAGTAGCCACTAATTTTCCTCACTGTTCATTTATCATAATTACTGGGCCTGATTTTCCTTTTTTCCTCCCATTTTTTTAGCACAATCCATGGCCGCATCGACCAAGTCAATCAGCTTCTAGAACTGGATTATCAGAAGAGAGGAGGTGCTCGCTATACAGCTTTAGACAAATGGACAAATCAGCTGAACTCACTGAACCAAGCCATTGTTAGCAAACTCACATGATGGCATGTAAAAATCAAGAGACAAGGAAAAAAATGGCATGTTTGACCACATCGATACAGTATGCTACTGTACCTCATGTGCACCCTCCGAGACGAGTGATACATCGCAAGGTCTTCATATTGCCACCGAGAAGACACAACCTCCCAAGATCCCGATATGAACTTTTTCAAAGTGTGTACTTGGTCTGACGAGACACCAGTTTAGTTTTTTCCACGTATATAATTGGCCAACTGTTTTGATTTTCAGAACACAGATGCTTCTTATGTGTATGGGAAATTGTACACATTTCACTGTTGATTGGTGGTAATAAACAGATTCCTCACAACATGAAAACAATTCAGCTGCCGTTGACTGGCTGAACAAAAATTAAAACGTGTGGATCAAGTTGTATAATACAAGATGTTAACGGTTAGCAACACGTGCGAGAGTAATCGACCTGGTCATTCAACTAATTTGATGTAGCTTCCCTCAACCGGTGACACAAATCGCGTTTTGCCATTAGAGGCTTTCTGAGCCTCTGCGGCTTCCGTCCCAGGTGACTCCCATTTCTTCACTGACAGCAGTACGGACCCCAGGCTTATACCAGAGCGCCGCTAGCTGACGCAGCATCCCTCTCCAGCAACAGTTAGCACGGAGACACACACCACAGCTCCGTCCTCGGCTCCCACAGTCACACCGACTCGGATCCACGATGAAGAGGTTCAAAAAGCTCGCGTCCTGACGTCCACTGAGTGGCCAGTGACGAGCTGATGCGGTTTTGGTGACTGACATGGACGCAAGTGACCATAAGGTCGGTGTACTTTTGTTAAATATCACAGAGCTTTGTTTTTCCTGGCCATTTAATTTGGTCGCGTTGCTATCGCTGTAGTATTGTTGTGCACACATTTGGGGGCCTGAACGATTTACAAAATAACCAGCCGCTATGTAGTCGTTGTTGGAGATTGCAGAGAGCTGTTTTGCACAGAAAAGACGGTTTGAAAATTAGATTTTGCGCGGCCGGTGCGCAGTTGTAACGGTACGAGGTGTTTTTGTTACGGGGAAGTGGCAAACCAGCTCGGTTAGCCATTGTAGCTAACGTCATTAACAGCAAGCGTAAATAGCAGACTGAAAATAAATGACGACTGACAGTCGCATGTTTGTGTCTTGGTTACGCGTATGTTTTCCAGTCTGTGCAAAGCAGCGACAGAGACGCTTTTCCCCGGGATGAGAAACGTTTTCCCGCAGCGTCCAAGTCTGTCTGTCGGGGTTAGCTTAGCCGTAGCTTGAGCTAAGAGTCTCTAGCTGTCAACATACGTTGGTAGGTGATCTCTCTTATTTTGAGGAGCCCACAGTGAGCAAGAGGTGTGAAGTAAATATCTGAAACTGAACGGGAAAATCAAAGAGGGGCCGCGAACGACGGGCTTTACGAGAATATCTCAGTCGTGTGTGTGAATGAAGAGGTTATTGTGAGGAGAGGTGGAGGAATGTCTGGTTTCTCTGCATGTATGACATTCCATCGGCCGCTTGCTATGCTGAAAGTTCAGTCCTGTTGAGATGTGTCCAGGGTGAAGATTTATCGAAACGAGGGGAGGTAGGCATGCAGTTCCTTATCGAGATCCTTATTAGTACCAACTGAGAATGTTATTTCAAGTTGTGGTGAGTGATGATTCCTATATGTGACAAGGGCGTGCAGATACTTTGCGACACAGTTGTAAAAGAAGGCTCCTTATGTACTTCTAGGGTGGAACTGACATATACATAAAAAAGGAGATGAAACATTGTGCACGCTTAAGTACAGTACTTTACACACCAGGAAGATATTGGGTATGTCCGTAGTAATGCAAGCTTGAATGTCATTGTGGTCAGTCCTGTCCTCATCAATACACCAATATGCCGTTGATATATGGATGACATATCTCCATAAGCAACCCTTAGTGCTCCATTCTCCACCACTTCCACCAAAGAGAGGGTTTCAAAGAGGATATGGTGATGCCTAGACAAACGTGGGCTTGTGCACTCTGTCAGCTTCCAGTTTAATCATTTCCATCTCAGCCCAGTGGATGCACATCTGGCTCTGACCTCACTGCCTTCACCACAATCGCAACTATTTTCTTTCACCCTCTCACTAATGAGCACACACACTCACACAGATATGCGGTTCAGTTCAGAGTAGGTCTCTTTTTTTTTAATAATCTACGCTAATATGTTTCTAAATGAGTGGATTGGAAAAAGTGCCTCTTCATATTTGATCCACCCTCATTGCATGAGGATCAGTGGGCTGCTCATCCAGGGGGCAGATAAGGGGATTCATTGTCTTGCTCAAGAGCACTTCAACTTTGGCTGCTCTTAAACAGGATCTTGGGATTGAAACCTCACCATCTGGTTTCAAGAGGACGCAGCTAATCTGCAGTACTGTGCCTTTGTATCGCTCATCATTGAGTCATTTGCGTGTTTCCACTTCCACTGACAATTTGGGGCTAAATCTCCAGTTCCAACTGGTGTGTCTTGCTTCTGTATTTGCATATCTTATTGTGCTGTCACAGCTTTATACTCTCAAAGTTAATCTAGTAACAATCCTGCATCATCTCATGTTCGCCATCCAACACATTCCAATTAGTCACACTGAAACCCATAGTTATGTATCTGAAAAATCAAGTTGCAAGGTTGGGCATTCCCGTAATCTTAACTTCTGAGATCTTGATATGTTTTTTTATGAAACTGGCTCAACAGGTTCTGGGCACTTCAATCTGTGTGTTTGATGCAGGATGGGATGTATAGATAAGCCAAATAAAAGTTAGAGCCACCCACAGGCAGTAGCTGAGCGAAGACAATGGCTATCTGTGTGACATCCACTGCTTCCACTGATACTCGATTCATGCATCGCGGCCACTGTTTCGACAATTGAGGGACACTCTTTGTACCACGAACCCTGTCAACTCTCCTCACCCCCTTTACTGCCGCAGGGAGTCTTTGCACAGTCCCAATTAAATATAAATCTCTATTTAACTATAAAACGTTTACAACTGACTGACACATTATGACCAGTACATTCCTTGACGAGGGTTGTCGGTTTGAACCCTCTGTTTATGTAGCCTGATGCAAGGTACCCCCATAGCAGGTTAACCAGTCTTACGAGCCTGAAATGTGCAGGCAAGGGCAGTTTCAGTAGTCAGCCGTCTGCTCATGCCTGGCCCATTTTTATTATGGTCTGTTCAGTGGTGTCAGGCAATCACATTAGTTGTGGTAATTACTTTTCCCCAATTCAACCCTGTTTCAGGTTTGAGTGATACTCAAGACTTGATACATACTCTTTCATTTGTTCCTGTAAACACTGGTCTTTTGTTTGAAGAAGAAGGAGTCCAAACTACCGTTTGGACTCCTTCTTCTCAATTCTTTTATCTGTTTATTTATCTGCATCTAGCTTTTAAATGATTTTTTTAGGCAATTTTATTTCTCTATCTTCGGAAGGAGATAGCTGTGCAATGCATGCGAATGGGCACATCCTTTAAATTGATTGCTTTGGCCATGTACCCACTGTTAGTTTTGCTGTGTCACTCAGTTTTGGGTGTTGTCTCTCCCATAGCTTAGAAGATGGCAGCGTCATGAAAGAGGACTCACTGGGAACATGTTGCTGCTTCTATTCTTTTAAAAACAATCTGCGACTGTACACTTTGTTGCATAAGGAGACATCAGAAATACCTTTTCAGGGAGTGTTTATTCAACCAGAAATGCTGAGTTAATTGTGTGCCAAGCCTTAAGGCTCATTTTGGAGCTTGGCCTGACTTTGTCGCCGTCACTCAAATAGAAGTTCAGACAAACAACATGGGGTCCAAAAAAAAAAAAAAGAAAGAGAAAACTTTGAATCAGAATGAGGAAAACTTGAACTGTCCCCAAGAGGCAATTCTATCACTCTTTCTCAGTCACTGAAGTTTTCCTTGCTCTTCTGTAGGGCTGTGGTAATTACGTCTAAAATGTAAGACGAATGTGTTTTGCATGGATTGTCCAAACCTTGTCATAGGTTTCACACTGTTCTGAAGTCCAGTCCGGTTGCCAAGACTTGGCCATTTGGAAGGCATTGTGATGCCCTAAATCGTTGGAGAGAATGTTAGAGTGGGCTTTATGAGCAAATATAGACGGATATGTGTGCATGCAGGACTTATTTCTGAATCATTACTTTTTTTAATATGTGAGAAAACATTCTTGCATGAGACACATATCAGGGATTTTTTTTATACACACCGGGCGTGCATTCCACCCAAATTCGACCCATTCATTCACTATTAATCTTTGAATCTTCAAAGTACGGAACTGAGCAGAAGCACATAGAGTTACAAAACAATCTCCCCGATACTTGTGTCAAGGAGTTAATTACATAACTGTAGTTGGTATGCTGATAACATAAAGCAAAAACTCTAGCCAGAGTGCCAAGATGTCAAAGCCATGCGGCCTCAGACAATTGTTGTGTCCTAGTTGGGAGTGAGGTGACGAGAGCAGGTATCATACATGTTTGTCAACTCTGATGAATGAATAATTAGTTTCAGTTTGATGAGATCATTGATCATGGTTCTGTTTTTGTCCTTGTGTAGGATGTGAAACTGTCAGCAGAAGTTGAACCGTTCATCCCACAGAAGAAAGGTCTTGAGGGCTCCCTGGTCAACATGAGTCTTTCTGGAGATGCGGGCGGAGGAGGCGGAGGTGGTGGGAGTGTAGGTGGGGGCAGTGGGGCCATAGAAACCACACCCATACCCAGTTACCTCATCACCTGTTACCCTTTTGTCCAGGAGAACCAACCCAACAGGTATGGTTTGTCTGTCCTAACAAGGGAGGGGGGGTCGGAAATGAGGTACACCGAGTCTGATGGCCAGCATTTGAAATTGTTACTGTAAATACTGTATTTTACCGATATATTAAAAATTCTGTCCTGCATAGGGGAAAAGTTATCATCCCCACTTATAGGGTGGCATGCATTGGATATTTCAATTCTGAAATGAGTACCGGTACATTTTGTTCCACGTTTTGTTTCCGTATTAAGATTGTGAAGCCCTTATTCTCCAATTGAAGTCTGATTCTGTAGACGGTGTGTACAAAAAGACAAGACAGTGTGGTAATGAATCGACAACACCCTTTCCAGAGTTTATATGGCACCACAATCAGTGTGTTCAATTGCCCCTTCTCATTGTCTGCAGAGATCTGCTCCGTCCTGCACACATCCGTTCCTCTGTTTCCTTCCTCCTTGTTTTGAATACAAGGAAATGCCCTCTATAGAAAGTTGGCTGCCGAAATGACATCTGGATCCATAGCAGAAAGTCCGCATACCATGTTCAAACACAGGGTTGTGGATTGTGTGGATCCCGCTTTTGGATATGTTCTTTTTGCTTAAATTTCTTATTTGGCCCAGACATTAAATGTGCCTGCTGTCTCTCCCATGTTCCAGTTGGTTTTGTGTTTGAAAGAACAATCCCAGCACTCTAAATCCAATTCTTCCTCCCACCCTCCCTCACAGGCAGCACCCGATGTACAGTGGAGGGGACCTGCGCTGGCAGCAGCCTAACCCCAATCCTGGTGGTCCCTACCTGGCCTACCCCATCTTGTCCTCACCTCAACCTCCCGTCTCCAATGACTATGCTTACTACCAGATCATGCCCGCCCCTTGCCCCCCCGTGATGGGTTTCTACCAGCCTTTCCCCGGTACCTACGCAGGGCCTGTGCAGGCAGGGGTGGTCAACCCTGTCTCGCCAGATGTTGGTGAAAGGCCTCTGCCCATGGGACAGACGTACGGTCTGGCCAACCAGCGGGGACGGGGCCTGGTCCGACCCAACGTTCTCCCAAAGGTACAGAAGATCTAACACCATTTTCGGTGTTCGCTGTCGTCACAGGTTGACGTTAATGGCGACTCATGTCATTAGTCATGATTATTTATATCCTGATGTGTCACCTCGCATGGTTTCTTTCATCTCTGCTCAGCATAACGTTCTTCTCTTCCTCCTGCAGCAGCAGTTGGGTGTGTGCCAGCCTCCAAGAGGTCGTCGACCCCCGACCAGGAACGTGGCCGTGCAGAAGGAGGTGTGCACCTTGGGACCTGATGGCAGAACCAAAACAGTCCTGCTTGTGGATGCAGCACAGCAGACTGGTAAGGACAACAACAACAAATTTGACCTGTCTAAACAACCCAAGTGAGCGGTTTCTAAATTTGTCCAAATTAAACGTAGAGGGTGTGTTTCTTCATCCTGTGACCTAAGATACATGTTGCCTGTTGACATTCCAGAGTGTTCAAGTGATGCTGGCCACATTTTTAAACGTGATGATCACCTCTCTTACCAGTAAGGAAGTCGGGTTCACAGCCAGTAAGACCTGTCTCTGGCCAGAACATATTTACGTACAACACTGGTAATTTTAGAGAATGAGAAATGCGGAACTTCCAGTCACGAGTCTCTTCTGTACAGACGTCACTTACCAGATGTTGTTGTCATAATTTTTTATGGCAAGTCTAGTGCCTAAGCAAAATATGTCAGTACAATTGTCAATGTAATACAGCACAAGCACAACAGTGTAGAACCTGCGAATTAGTAGTTAAGAGGAGTGAATGCAAATTGCACCGATACGACTGCCCCGTGGTAGTTTTCTCTCTTTTGTTCTGGATCTGAGTACGATTTTCTGCACCTTTTTTTTTTTCGCAGACTTCCCCGGTGAGATGGCAGGGCGATGTGGTCCCGAGCAAGCGAGCCCCCTGCTGTGGAAGAATAGACCAAAAAGAAGACGAGCGTCTCACACGCCCGACAGCTACAACGAGCAAGGTGCCAGCGAGGCTGATATAGACAGCGACAGTGGCTACTGCAGCCCCAAACACAACCAGACCAGCGGGGCCAATCACCAGCGTGCAGCAGAGACCACGCCTGCATCCATGGTAAACGCGCCAGAGTAATACAGGGCTTTTTTGCGTTTTTTTCACTAGTACTTGTTGATATTTAATCTTGATTGTTATGATCCTGCCCACCAGTAATATTGGCAAAAGAGGAAGATGCGCAATGTCACTTAACATAATATAAGACCACTTAAGTGTAAGCACCATCATTTAATGGTTACGACCCTAGAACTTTGTTTTACTTGATGATTTTGAGACAATCACAATAATTGACACTACTCAACATTGTTTACGTCTTGAGAAGAGTATTATTTGGCATCCTTTTAATGAGTAACTTTGTCAAAGGCCAAGCCCACAGTAGACCAAAGAGCAGTTAGCACCCATTGTCTGCTTCATCAGCACTTGTGACATGTTCTTAATTCCTCTTTTAAACCTCTAACATATCTTCTCTAGGGGGTGGAGACGGCTGGAGTGATGACGGGTAGGTTTGTGACTCCAAGCATTTCCCTTTTCTCCTCTTTTCTTAATGTAGACTTAAGTGGTATGCAGACACTATGAGACGCTGTTATAAAACTGTGCCCCCCCCCGCTCATGCGACACTCACTGCAGGTTTTTTTAAACTCACTAACAGGCAGCTGGGTGAATGTGGCCTCTCAGGCTACCCAGAAACACTGGGGGGACAGGAACGGCCAGTTCCACAGAGCAGACCCGCGAAAGATGCAAGACCAGAGGAATGTCTCACAGGTGCATTTTACCCTTTTAATGCACTGTGAATATCACCGGATCTAAACCCAAAAAGGCTTGATACATTCACAACCAGGTAATCCCCGTCTTGCCCTTCCCTCTTTTTATCAGGATTTTCCCAGCGGGTATCCTGTGCGTGCACAGCCAAACCTGAACCCCAATCCAGGAGAACGAAGGCTGCAGCCTGGAGTGGTCAGTGGCACTGAACTCACTCCAGAGCCCCTGTACTTTGAGGTAAGAGGTTAAGGTTCCATGATATCCATTTTATTCAACTCTGAATGCAGCCACACTGTCACATTGCGTTTAAATGGTGATTACTATTCGTATTTCATTACATTTTTTAATCTAGTACGTACTAATTTCTTGGCGTGATTGTGTTGGTCGTGAAATTGGTTCTATGGGTTTGACAGGATGAAGATGAGTTCCCAGATCTCGCTACTGGGGTCGCCGGCCAGCGCAACCCCAAACCAGAACCTGCACCAACCTCGACCCAAACACAGCCGAAACTGCCCAAGCATCTGGTACACGCTCCCTATCAAGCACCGTTGTTGAATGCTTGAATTGTTGTTTGACTGTTTTTGACCATTCCAAATTGTCTCCAAACTCAACTACAGCTGGATAACCTCCCAGAGAACTCCCCCATAAACATTGTGCAGACACCTATTCCAATCACCACCTCCGTCCCCAAGAGAGCTAAGAGTCAGCGAAAAAAGGCCCTGGCTGCTGCCTTGGCCACCGCACAGGAGTATTCTGAAATCAGCATGGAGCAGAAGAAATTACAGGTATCACTGCGTCCTGTCTGGGCCGCTAAGGTCACTA